>JAPYZT010004050.1:0-11106 GCA_030522965.1 Tryphoninae sp. A BG-2022a | reverse complement strand
TTTTTTTCGCTCTTCCCCCCCCTCTTTCCTCCCCCCCCCCCCCCCCCCCCACCCAAAATTCCATGCATGCGTTACCCGCGAGTTCGACCACGAAATTATTACACTCGCATCCGACAAAAAAAAAACAAATCCTCGGCCATATTTTCGATCGTGTTCGCGTTGTATGAAAAATCTATCGATTCGTTTGTACGAATGAAACAATTTTTTCAAACTTCACGATAACGTTCATCAATGATTATAAGATATTTGTAATTAACGTCGAGGATTCCAGGAATTTTGATTAAAATCATATGATCGACGCGATCGAGACGGCGTAAATCGATTCTTCGAACGGATAAAGTGCTTTTTTATTCGGCGAAGCGAACGATGCCTCATTTTCTTTCGGGGTTCGTCGAGGATAAAAAAAATCTCTCTAATAATGTTCGTATTAACCGAGAGACGTGAATTCGTCGGCTACGTGCGTTATTACGACTATCCATTTGCCCCCTAATGCACTACTATTTACATAGAGGGTTGCTGGGCCTTTTAACCCTATCCATGTGTATACGCTCACCTATACGTGTATATATATATATATAAATGGTTGTAGAGCTGTATGCAGCGGGGAAGTCGACGTAGTGGCTGAATCGTGGGTCGTGTGTGTATCTAAGAGACTACATTATGCGCTTGCCGACCTGTTGCTACCCCCTCTCTACCTCCCACAACCCTCGACGAGTCTCTGACGAAACCCAGATAGAAAGAGTGAGACAGAGAAAGAGAGAGGGAGAGAGAGAGAGAGAGAGAGAGAGCGAGTGAGCGAGGAGGAAAGAGCGAAGAGGAGAGGACAAGGACCGAGAACGACTCACCCCCGCAAACACAAGCAATATATATACGTATATACACTCCGCGCTCGCTTCGTACAGAAAGTTCTGTGCGCGCTTACTCACTTCCCCCGTCCTCCTATCTCTCTCTCTCTCTCCCTCTCTCTCTTTCACTCACGCTCTCCCACTCACTCCTTTTTTCCTCTTCCTCCTTACATAAGCCTTGCGGTCTCCGATCTATCGGCTTCTCTCCACCGCTCTCTTCTTGTTCTTTCTTTTTTTCTTTTCTTGTTCTTTCTTTTTCTTTTCGCTCCCTCTTCCACGCCGACTTCTCCCGTCGAGGTACAAGGGCGACGAGGGAGTTCCCCCGCGCACTCGCCTCCACAGTTCTCTCAGACGCCTATCTTTATCCCTTCCTCAATCTTACTCGCGTCTCGCGTCTTTCCATCCTTCTCTCTCTCTCTCTCTCTCTCTCTCTCTCTCGCTCCCTATTTCACTCCCTCCTTCCTTCTCTCTCACTCTTATTCCATCTCGTTGTTGCTCGATCAGGCCCTCTGGGATCTTCGGCCACGTGCACGATAGGATGAATTGCTATAGCTCTCTTGGAGCAAAAGAGAGACAGCCTCAAGGGCGAGTCAAGGGAAAATATAGACTCGGATAAGGAACACGATTGTTCCTATAGGTCATGGAAGTCTCGTCATATTGATGAATTACACATTTATATCATTATTGTTTGAAAACAAAATGAATTTTCTTTTAATTACGATGATAAGAATTTATCACTTCGTTATAGCCGACTCTGAAATACTTTACAATGTAAAAAATGAAATCGATCGTTTCGACAAAAAATACAAATAAATAAAAAACAACAAAAACCGTTAATCGAATAAGTCGACGATAAAAAAAAAATGCGATTTGTTTCAATTTTACTGATCGAGTGTTCTTTTTCTGATTTGTTTTTCATGACAGCCTCGGGAGGGGGTGGTCCGATGTTGGTCCCTCCCGTGGCACAAGGGAGTACCGGGAGTCGTCAGGTTGGCGATACCGGTGGGATTCGGGGTCAGCAATCGACGATCTCCGGTGCACCGACGACTCTGTGGCCGCTTGCACCGGCGCAACACAATCAGCCGAATAATCAACAGTCGCATGCGACACCGCCTCTCGCCGCGACCCCTGCCCCGGCTCACAATCAAGGTCAGATAACGCAACGCATTGTACGAATACCTTTAGTCTTGATGAAAAAACAAACCATACACGTAACAAAAATCTTCGTACTAAGAAAATGACGTTCGAGTCTAACGTTCATCCGATGATTAATCATTACAGGTGTCAGCCGCTACGGACTTTATTCGTTATTTCCGGGGGGTGGTGGGGCAAGCTATGTCGCCGCTACTCCTACCACCCCCGGCAGCACATCGGCTCGAGCTTATCACGCCACGACACACAAGGGTAAGTCCCAATAGGACGAACGATAACGATAATAATTATTTCTATAATATAATAATAACAATAATTATAAGCGTAATAATGAATAACAGATAATGATAATACTGATAAGAGGATAGAATTTTAAATAACCGAATACGCTTTCGTATATAAAATAATGTTTTGCATCCTCTTTACGCGATTCTCTCCATTCCCCCTCGCTCAATCATACAGCCATCCTGACGTCTGCGTCATACGCGAAATTCCCGGCTCTACGAAACTTTTTTTCCCTCCAGGAGCTCGATCTCATCCTTACACAGTGTGACCGCGTTTACGCGAAGCATCCTCTCGTCGCTCCCTTTCCTGACAACACTCCACATCTATTTTCTTCTCGTCGCGTATACCCTCTTACCCGCGTGTCGTAGGTACCAACCAAATGCGGTTTCGCGTTTTTCACGCTTCGAAAAGTCCCGCGTTCGCGACTTTTCTTTCCTTTTTTTTTTGCTCTCTCTCCTCGCTTTTCCGAATGAAAGAATTCGCTCTCGGTCTCGACGACTCTTCTCGTCTGTATGCACGTACGAATATGCGTAAACGTATCTATGTACGGATGGAAAATGTCACGTTTTAGGTGCCCAACGAGCTAAGGCTCGTGACTCTTAACGATTTTTCTCGCTCGCTGTCGCGAGAAAATCCTCGCGGTTGGATTATCCGGTGTGAATATTCCTCCGATCGGATCGAAAAGATCAAGACCCGACCATCAAAGTGTAACGCGACGGTAAAATTGTTCTCTTTTCATCGAAAAATTTCATATTCTCAGCGAAGATTCACCGAGACATTTTTTAGATTTCAAAATTTGATGGAAAAAAAATAAAAGAAAATTAATTCAACACTGCGAGTTTTCGTTTCACAGATGGTAGCTCGAGAAAATTCGATATTTATAGGGAACAGGTGTGCTTTTCGAGTAGCCCGAAATTTTTATTTTTATTTAAACGAGAGTTCTTAGGGGCACCTAAACCGTCGTCAACGCGAGGGTTTCTTCGCATACTCGCTCGGACCGCCAAAAATTCCTCAAGCCCCCCCCCCCCCCACTCCCTCCTTCTAGTAAACCAAGCTAGCCGCGAGAACTTTTCCCTTACCTTCTCGCTCGCTCTGTTGAGCCCCTTTTGGCACCTTCTTCTCTCCTCCTCCTCCTCCTCCTCCTCCTCCTCCTCCTCTTTCTTCTTCTCTCGCTTCATCGTTTTTACAGTCGGGATAGCTAGGGGTTGGGGAGTGGGGGCTACTATACAGTAAGCAAGAGAAAGAATACCACGGGCTTCTCGCCCCGTTGAGTTCTGACATAGTGCGCGCGGGTCCCGGCACACGAGAGAAACCCCGCGCGCCGTCCCTTAACTCATACAATGCCGCAATTATGCAATTAAAGGTTTGAATGAACCACCCGAAAAGCTTTCTAGCTACCTGTGTATATATACCTATAGATATTTGCACGCGCATTTTTAGAGCGTATAGAAGAAGCGTGCGTGCGCCTAAATAGAAATTTAGCGATAGCAGGGATCTCCGAGCAGGCTAAGGGTAGAGAATGGCCCTTTAACGATTTCATTGTTCAAGGTGTAATCCAAAACGTAGGTACGTGTGCGTCAGTCTTGGGATAGAACGAACGGCAATACGCGTGGTATTATCGAGATAATGAAGAAAAAAAGAGAAAACAATATTTTTTCCGTATTCGTCGCAGCCCCATCGCCCTTCTCTCCTCGAATCAAAATGAAAAAAAAAAAAAACCTCTTTCGTTCAATAAACGATGACATTTCAACTTTTCGAAAATTAACCGACACGAATAAAACCATATCGTGAAAAATTATACGAATTTTTAGATTTATGACGAAAGTCTGGTTTTAATAACGTTCAAAATAAATCCATAGCGACGTCCATTTTTTAATTGATCCGATTCGATGTTGCGTGTAAAAAGTGTGTTGGAACGTGTGTAACGAGCTCGATTCTGACGCAGGATTTGATTAAGCGGAGGGCAGGTGTCTGATGAGAAACGAATTAAAAAATAAAACAAGTTAAATAAAAGCTCGTTGAAGATAAAGAAGTGTAAGAGTGATATAGTAAGAGAGAGAGAGAGAGAGTAAAAGACTGATGGCTTTTATACATATGTATAATCGCGGCGGTGCTTGATTATTCGCGCCTACGAGGATGTGCGAGACAGAGATAGATAGAAAGAAAGAGAGAGACACGTGCAAACGTTGCGGCAGCCCGAGACATCGTCCAACAGTGCCGCGTCGTTTTTGCCTCTGGGGCTGCCCTTGTCTAAAATCGAATCTAAACTCATCGGCGATTTCAATTACCCGTATCGTTCCGGGACGAATGCAAACGACTCGCGGCACGTGCTTCTCTCACCCCAGGGGCGATCCATACCAACCCTTTACCACTTTTGCATTCACCCTACGAGAACGATCGGCGAAGAGGGGCGAAATTTCTTCTTTTTTTTTCAAGCTTACAAGTCCGATCTATTTCTCGAAATTATCGATGATAAAAGATTGCAATTTTGGTTGCGACCGCTAAACCACGACGATGACCTTGCCGCGAAATATAAAATTACGAAAATTTTCATTTTTACGAAAAATTCGTACGATCGCGTTTAATTTTAGACACAATCGCGATCGAGCTCGTTACATTTTATATCGACGATTAATTCATAATCAATCGGAAATTCCTAGAACGCAAATGTCGCTAAGAATCGACGTCGATTCTTAAACGGGGAGGATTATTTTTTTCAATCCACACTTTTTTAAACATATTCGCTTCCACAATCATGCGTTACATACGTAAAGTGGCAATTGCACGCGAATATTTATTACCCCGTTCTTGTTCCCGATTATCGCGTAACTGGTTGGGCCATTTAAGCGAGGAAAAAAAAAACGTAGCAAAAAAGAAAGAAACGCATAGCATTAGATTATGGTAATTAATCGTTGGGAAGTTTTAAGCACGAATACGAATGTTGAGTGATATCCGTCCGATACGATAAGGGTGGTGAGCCCCGTAATGATTCAATGAGCAGGAGCATTAATTTCACGAATAAAATTGTATGTATGTGGCTTTCACGCTGCCTGTCGATTGCCAATCGTGTTTGTCGCGAGGACAGAAAGAACAGGTGAGTTCTCCTCGTCTATCGCACGTATCGTATCTATATAGTCGCATACGAATATTCATATATAGATATAGCTATTACAGACATATGCGTTTTTGTGCACCGATAAAACATTGATAATCGCATTCCCAAGATCCGGTCTCGATTCGGAAAAGTGTGCTCTTCGAGAATGCTACGTAGCTCGTGTACGTTTATGCAGATCCATAATTATTCTTGGCTCCATGAAAAACTGGTAACTTTATTTTTCCAACCCGCGCGAGAGTTAATTCGAACGTTATTTCCGTCGATTGGTTAGTTTTCCGCCTGGCTTGGCGAATTAATCTACGAGAACGTCCTATCGCAAAAATTGAACACTGCAACGACGCGTGTATAAAATAACGGATGGAAGCGAGGAAAACGAATTGAAAACGACAAAAGAAATGTTTGCTCTTTCACTACGGGTCCTTCGGTCGTACAGGGATTTTATCACGATTTACCGTTGGAATATCGGGACGAGAGAGAGAGAGAGAGAGAGAGAGAGAATTAGCGGAGGATTTTTCTTCGCGCGACCTCGCAAAAGAAAGAAAAAAAAACGAGAGGCGCGTTTAACGGAAACCTATAATAATAGCAACGTCGATTATTAGATCGATTTATCGATTAACGAATTATCGAATTACTCGAAAGGAACGTATAATGATTATTCGTACGCACGCTATTCATAAATATCCTTTTTTTCCAGATTTACGAAGTAAATCCGAGATAGAGAGGGAGAGAGAGAGAGAGAGAGAGAGAGAGAGAGAAAGAGATTAGGTCGTGTACTTCGAAGTTTTTCACGTCCCAAATCCGTTCGGCATATCTTCTTCGCTTTCTTCCTCATCCGACACTCTTCACGTCGGAGTGAAGACGAATAGAAACATAAAAATAACGTCGGAAATCGTGTTTTAAATGCATTTGCATAGACTTTCCATTTATTCGTCTCAACGGTTGTTTATTGCATATTTATCGAGAGCCTTTCGTTGGCTACCGGCGCTCACCTCTCGCTCCCCGGATATAAACGCGGCGTATAACGCGATAAATTTAATTCGCCTCTCTCGCGTCCGCCTGGACCCAACACCAACCTCGAGTTCTTCCCCATGGCGCGGATTTCGTACGGGTTTGTGTTTCACTCGGTGTACTCCCGCGGTATATAACGTTGTTTTACTTTAATATTCATACGAAACGTCCGGCTTCCACTTTCCTCGCGATTCTTCCTTTCGTTTTTACATCCCTTTTTCCCATTTTTATTTTTTCTATATATATATCTTTAAATCCCCGATACGCCGCGCTTTTTTTCTCTCCCCCTAATAACGCGTTCGACCGGGCTTTCGGCTCGACCTCTCGCTCCCTTCGCGTATCGACTATAATCACCGTTATAACGGCCAGAACCCCGTTTAATCCTACATTTCTACTAACGTACCTATATATCCAAGCCGTATGTATACATACGGCATCGTAAAAATCGTTATCGCTAATTGCAAAGTCAATTTTCCGAAAGATATTTCAGAATAATGGAAAAGCGTATTACGCGTTTTCCAAATTCGTGAAAATTTCACTGGTGAATTCATACACGAAGAATGCACGGAGTTTATTAACTAGGTGAATACTCGTTTGATTTGAAAGAATCATCGATTTCGAGAAAGAAGAAAGTTGTCGAATATTTTCCTACTTGGGGAAAAAAAAAAATAAACGAATAATGAAAACCAGCGTTACAAGCCGGCTGTTACATATATATTTATAATATAGCGTAACTATAGAATAGTACAGAATTAATGCTAGGAAAGCGAGCGTATATATATGTATAAGAAAACGTGAGAGAAAACGGATCGATTAATACCGGGCCGTTTGCCGGTTCGTTTCTTTTTTTCCTCTCTTTCCTCCGACAGTTTCCGAGAGCGTATTCTCCGCTGCCGTTGGGGTCGGCGTCGGTGGTTACACCTGGGGCGCTCCCACGCCACCCCCGGGCTCGCCTTACAGTCCTGTACCCGTGACTCAACTCGAGCTATTGGCCAAGAATCTCGCTAGTCTGGCGCCTCATCACGCGACCGGTCATCAGCAAACTTCTCATCAGGCTCATCAGGCATCCCTGAGTCTTCAGGGCGCAGTTGGCGTTAATGTCGCTGCCGCAGCCGCCGGTGCCAGTCTTCATCATGCCCAGCACACTCAGCACACACTGAATCTCGCCGGTCTTCATCATCTCCATCACGGTGAGTCGACGATGACGACATCGACGACCTCGTTCACGTCCAAGTTTATTGACGAGCATACGCTCAATCTCGGTTAGTGATTTATTTTCCCCCGAAATTTCAATTCAACAAACGAAATTGCACTCTGTCTCTTTGATTTTTTTTTGTTTGTTTTTTTTTGTTACTTTCGTTCTCTCCTCTTTCCGTTTGCGTTTGGCAAATTGTTTCACGCGCACGCTCAAGAATGCGTTGACGAACAGAAGGCACAGTTCGAATTTTCAATTATTATTTCATCACGATGGAAATTCCGGTTTGGTACGTCCAACAATTTTACTCGCACGACTATTAGTTTCTCTTCTTCGATTCTTTTCGTTTGTTTCTCTTTCGTTTGAACAAGCATGATTTGCACTTTATTTCCTCCCTTTGCATCGTACAGAACAGTTTGAAAAAAAGAATGATTTTCTTTCTTACGTATCGATCGTTATTTTCGATTTATCGAAAAAAATTAATTGAAACGTAGAGAAAAATTGTGTCTCGTCGTTCATTCGTATTCGTTGTTTGTATTATCGTTCGAAAAGGAGGTCTTCATCAGAACGCATTCTCGCCACAATTGTCACTCGTGACAGCGGGAACACCGACGTTAACGATAAACAGCTTCGCGTCGCCGAGCAACAGCCAACAACAAGCGAGCGTCGTGCCGACGACTGGTGTACTTCTTCAGCAGGATTATCAGACGCAGACGCAGGCAATAACGAGCACCGGATGTCCGACCACGGTCAACGTTTCAACGATACCGAGTGGCTCGACCACCAGCGTCAGTACTATGCTCGTACAGCAGGCTGGCCAGAATGGCAACAACACCGGTGGTTTTCTTCGACAAACGACTAGCTGCAGTAGCAGCAGCAGCATGAAGAAACTCGAGAACTTTGGCACCGTTCAGACTACGACTACCGGACAGACGGTTAAATTGGAGAACAAGACGAGACAGCCGTGCATATGCAGAAGTAATAACGGTAAGATATTACACACTCGTGCCTCATGAATTACCAAAATTATTCATTATCTTTCCCCTATACCTTGAGACAAAATCATCATCGATCAAATTTTTTCGAAACTAAAATCTACCACGATATTAATTTATATTTATCGAATGATGTATTTTCTTTCAAACTTTTTCTGAATTAATTTTTTTAAATGAAATTATAAATTTCTTCTTATATAAAGGAAGAGAGATAGAGAGAAAGAGAGAGAGAGAGAGAGAGAGAGAGAGAGAGAGAGAGGGAGAGAGAGATTTAGAACAAATGACAACCGGAAGTGGACATTTGCCACGACCTTGATAGTCAAACTCGGCGTATCCAGAATTTCAGGAATACATATTTCTTGTTTTTCCTTTCCTCGAAGTGTGTTATACCTGTCGTCTCGTCTTCGTCGTCTTTCGAATTGCCTCGCGACGAGAGGCTGCGGCTGGCTCTCTCGCTTACGCAAGAAGTCCTCCTAGCGTTCACTCCCCCGTTCTATATTTAAGCTCGAACGGCTCGAGTCTCTCCGTCTCTCTCTCTCTCTCTCTCTCTCTCTCTCTCTCTCTCTCTCGGGCCGTATAAGCGCGAGCACTTTATCGTCGTCGTACCCGGTTTTACGTCTGTCGTCTTCCTGGCTCTCGCGCCTACCACGTCTTCCTCATCTCGTACATGCAGGATTGAACAAAAAAAAAAAGAGAAAAACGAGTAGCTGCAGCTTTTTCCTTTACTCTACTCGATCTCGTCACTAGCCCGACTCTTTTATTCGCACTGAAAGCTATGAATGAAGATCTCGTCAAATGATAAAAAAAAAAAGTACAAATTGAACTATTTCTTCTCGTTTCTTCCTCTTTTCCTCGTAACTTTTCTATCATTATCAAAAATCAACAAACTTGAAATACCGATTTCTATCTGTACTTCATAATTCATTATAAAAATCTTCTCTCGCTTTCATACATTAATTAATTTTTATGTTTGCTCTTGTTTTTAACAGGAAAAACGAAATTGGTCCATTCCGATGCCGGATGTAGTCGTACGTTGCCGGTCGTATCGTCCTGGAACGGTCAGCAGGACGGTATGACGTCGTGCACGAGCAATTCGAATAATCTCGTTACGGGCACAGCTACGACGGCGGGAATCGTGAATGCGAGCCTCGTGAAGCGAGAACCTATGACGACCGTGCCGTGCCAAGTCGCCGAAGTCTCGACGTCCCTTCACGCAACAACGACCGCCGTCAAGATCGAGCCCATGCCGCCAAAGTCTGAAAACGGTTAGTCTCGTAACTCACACCGCAGCTTCCTTCTTGCATGTATACGACCTCTCCTTATTATCGTTATTATCCTAATCCCAAAACCGCCATTATTGCGCAATCTTCGAGTTACAAGCAAAATATCATTTTGAAAGTTACACACTAACACTTCGTGAAAATCGTTACATAAGAATTGATAAATTTCCCAATTTACGTTCGATTACAATGTAATCGAACGATCAATAATTCTTCGATTCGCATTCAAAAATCGTCGAGAACACAAATGTTCAAAGGAAAACCGCATCGTACGAGACTTTATGTCAAATTGTAATCGTTCGTTTCTTCCACGTGGTGTAAATTTAGATGAAACGTGTACAAATATATATATTTTTTTTTCGTTTCAAGAACATACGCGATTGACCTGACCGACTTCACGAGGCTGCGAAGTTTGCCGCAACGACTAAGAACCCCATGACTTAGTTGTATATATATTGAGCAACCCGAGTCTCGCAAAAAAAGGATAGGATCTTCCTAAAACGATTCTCCCATGAACGTATACACAGCCACACACACACACACATACACACACACCCATATAAATATATATATAATATGTGTGTGTGTGTGTGTGTAAGCTTCTATAGATATATAGATGGGGCATAGTACCAAGATAGTTTCTCCCGTTTTACGACGATACTAGTCCCTGCAATTCGCGAGACGTACCACACGACAAGAGGGGTTGAAGAAGATGAGAGAAAGACAAACTCCGACAGGCATTCGGTCGTCCTCTTTCTGTCTCACAACTCCGTTTCTCCCTTCTCTACTATCGTATAGATATATATCACGCATCCGGAAAAGCTTTACGATCGAGATCGTATATAGATCCTTAACGTTTCTATCCATGAGTCTCCAAATGCCCGCTTCAACGTCTCCTCGTTCGCGTCGTTATTTCAAAGTCGTAGAGAAAATCCATGCGAATAAAACGAGCGAATCGTTTTCCTGCTCCCTCGACGAGAAGTCGAGAAAAGAAAGAAACGAGAGAAAGAAAGAGCGACTTTTCATATCGCATACCCGGGATTAATTTACTTCGCGTCTCTGTACGTCGATTTTCCTTCTGAAGAAAAAGAAAGGAAAAAGGAAGTGAGAAAGCCGGGGTAGAAACTGAGACGCGTATACGAGGTGTGTTCAAAAAGTATCGCGAATTTTGAATTTTCGCGGGTTACGTATATTCGAATTTCGATTTTTTTGTGGCGTTATGTTGGTACTC
>JAPYZT010004049.1:0-11688 GCA_030522965.1 Tryphoninae sp. A BG-2022a | reverse complement strand
TCTTCTTTTTTAATCATTTTATTAATTATCGAAATTGTTTTTTTATGATTATTTATAGTCTCATACTGCTCTAATTATTATCTGTTTGTTTATTTCAGTTTTCTTTTTTAACTCTTGTCAGTAGATTGAAATTAGTAACTACTTGTATTTTCTATCACAGGCTTGACCAATTTCCTCGGTGGGAGATTCCAAGTGTACCAAAATTTTTCGATCTTCGCAATCCTCGCAATCTCAAGGTAATTGTTACGCAAAATAAGAGTGTTTGTTCATGAATGTTACGAATTAAATTAATTCGAAGAAAGTACGATCATTAATATAATACATTAAAATTACAAATAAATCTGGTAGACTAATTATAAGCTATAGTTCAGAATTTTGTCTTGTCTGTCAAAAGTCACAGTCAATTAAAGTTTGTGTGTGACAATTTTAATTTCCAATTGGCTTAAAACAATGATAATAGTTTTCCTCTAAATTTAAGAAAATAATTAAATAATATATTCAACATTTCGTTTCCCTCAAATACTTTTATTAATCCAAGTTATCTTCTTCTAAATTACTATCCAATAGGAATATCTTTTCTCTCTCTCTCTCTCTCTCTGTCACTGGTTAGTGGAGTATCGATTGTGTTTTATAATATAACGAGAGAATGAAAGGAAGCTCGTTCAGATATCGAGGGAAGTTGGAAAAGAAAGATGGGAAAATAGATAATTGACGGTGGTATCTGTCCGCGAATGTCGTCGTGGCGGCATCGATCGTCGATGAGTTATGTTCGCATCGTGTTTCGGATCAGCAAAACTCGGTGAACGAGTAAATACGAGGAGAGATCGACAAGTGCGAGGATAAAGGATGAAATCCACGAGAGTGACTCGAGAGAGAATATATGAATAAGTGCACAGCAGGAGAGACACTCGAGAAAAATATCTCGATTCTCGGAAGATCCAAGGGAACTTCCGGCTGAACGTAGAGAACGGAAATCGAGTAACGCCTTTGACATCCGACAAACTATATCTATACTCTCATCGATTTATATATATATACACATACACATACGTGTGTGTGTGTGTGTGTGTGTGTGTGTGTGTATAAATCGAGAAGAATGTGGGAGAGCGAAGGAAGTGAAAATAAAATATGGAAACGTCAGGAATTCAACGTTGTTGTCGACTTTCACATTTTTTGACACGAGATTCACGCAAGCGTGCTGAATTTTATCGACCGAAACTAGTTGTTTGGAGAAAAATTGAGGCAGACGTTTGTAAAACTATTAATAAAAAAAAAATGACCGAGGTCCTTGCAAGGTCATGGTGAGATCGTCAAAAGGTCAACGAACTTTTGACGCGTTACAGTCGGATGTTCTTATTTCATCATCGACGTGATGTTACACTCGAGCGGGCAAACAGTGAGTGAAGAAATTAATTGAAGAGAAGGAGAAATAGCAAAGCTGGATTTAAGAAGGAAATGAAAAACGAGAGAGCATGGAAGTGGATGCAAAAAGAGCGAGTGGTTCTTAGCGGATGACGGGGTCATTCAACCGGGGGAGCGAAAAGCACGAGCTCCCACCTCTCGTTCGTCTCTCTCAAGGGCTCCGAAGGAAAAGAATAAATAAAATGGAACAGAGTCTAAAAAAAATGAGGGAAATGCTCGGATTCGACTTGGCTTCGAAGAGACTCGTCGAAAAAACAAAGTCTTCGGGGGCACGAGAAACATATATAAGTTAAATTAATAAATTATAAATTAACATTATATTTGTTATTAAATTAAAAATAATTAAAATTCTTCATAACTGATTAATTTCATTTTTTAAATTAATTCTTCACAAAATTACAAGTTAAATTAAAAAATGATAAATTAACGTTATATTTTTTTACTAAATTAAACATAATTTTAAAACGTTATTTTAATTGATTAATTTCAATTTAGTAATTAATTTGTCACAAAATTACAGGATAAATTAAAAAATGATAAATTAACGTTATATTTTTTTTTTACTAAATTAAACATAATTTGAAAACTTTATTTTAACTGATTAATTTCAAATTAGTAATTAATTTGTCGCAAAATTATAAGTTAAATTAGAAAAATTTTAAATTAACGTTGTATTATTTATCAAATTAGAAATAATTAAAAAATTGATTAATTTCAGTTTAAACATTAATTTGTCATAAAATTATACCGAATAAAAGAATTATAAATTAACATTACATTTCTGTATGTAATGATAATTTATATGTATATATGTATATAGAGAAAGAGAGAGAGAGAGAGAGAGAGAGATATGCGCGCATACATAAACGTACGGGTATAAACGAAAGGGAAATCTAATGTAGGAGCCACCAGAGGGTTTGAAGAATCAAACTGTGCACAGTATAGGAATCTCTCAGTTTGCAAAAATAAACTATTTTCTCGCTCCGTTTTGCTACTTCTCGCTCGTGTATTCGCCTAACGTGATACTCTCTTCTATTCAACGTTATCGCAACTTTGGAACGACGATGCTAGACGGTTTCGAGGGGTAGGTGCGAAGGTTACAGTGGCAACTCTTCCTACGTTAGTCACTCTACAGGCTCTATCAAAAACTCAATTCATCGTGTATCAAAAAAATGTTTTCTTTTGTTTTTCGATAAATTCAGGATTTTTGCAATTAACTCGAAAATTGTTATTAGTAATTTGACAATTTTCATGAAATGTGAGGTTTTCAAAATCAATTTTCATTTTTAAACAAAAATTCAGTGGAAAAATATAAACAAATTTTGACTCGTGATGCAATTATCGTGCATTTTGAAAATCTTTGTTTTAAACAATATTAAATTGCCAGTATGAGACTCGAATTACAGTTTTCTTTTCTTGAATTCGTAAATTCTTGAAATATGAGAAGACGAAGAAAAAATGTACCGAGGATCCGGAGTAATATCGTTCTATAAATCTTTTTTTTGGTTCACCCTATATAGTGCCGGCTCGTGATATACGGTACCGATGTACCTTATATCTCGTTGGGGATGCTCATATGAAGGCACGTAAGACCGGAGATAGCTGGCAAAGAGATAAAAGTGTTGGAAATGGCCGACGAAGTAAGCGGAAGAACGATAAACGAAAGAAAAAGGATGATGATTTTGAAAACGTATTTTCGAGCTTTATGTACGTAAGGATAACGCGAGGTCGTGATATCAGTGAGAAATGTCTAAAATGGATGTGGTGAATCCTAAAGCAACGAACTTCAAAGTACGAATGAAAAATATTCTCTCGATTCCGACTTGCCTAAGAAGCAATGCCACCTCTTATCAGTAAATTCATCTACGACAGAAAAATGCAATTACTTTTTGACTAGAAAATAACGATGAAATTTTATCGGAAAAAATAAATTTTAACAAATTTATATAAAAAATATAAATTCACTAAATTCTCCTGTATCAATTATTATCAATCCCAATTAAATTTCACTGATACCCAAATGTCTCACAAAGATGCTGCAAATCCAACTCTCTCCTTCAATATAATATCGCACAATCGTTCAAATTATTCGTTCGTTTATTATTACCAAGAACAAAAATCGAAGTAATTAGATTTAATATCAGAGTTTCATTTGCAATGCAATATTTCCCTATTTCCAGCGTCGCGCAAAACTCGCGAAGCGATCGATCCGTCAAGCTAATCGATGTTTTCTACCCCATATATCGCTCGTTGATACACTCATGATTCTTACCAACATTAATCTCAATCCAATTATCAAACGCGACAATTAATCATACGTGTACCGTCATTCGCAAAAGGACGAAAAATTTCTTTCTTTTTCCATTAAATCCCGATGAAATTAATTGGCCGTTAAATACGTGTTTTAACAATAAGAGCAAGAAAATACGATGCATATTTCGAATTATCATTAAAATTCGAAAGTAAACCTAAATGCAATCAGTAGGTAAGTCTTCGTCGTGTACAGGAATTGCGTATCGGTATCGTTTAACCGATGCAGATATACATGTATTAATGTTACATGCACGCGATATTTAAGGGCGAGTGTACGAACGTTGGTGGTTCGTACATTGGTAGAGCGAGCTGGAAAAGTGACGAGGTGAGTGAGCAAGCGAACTACGGAAGAATACGAGAATGAGAGTTCGAGGGAGCGAGTACGAACGTTGGGCTCGCGAGTGCGGAGAGAGTGAGAATGAAATCAAGTACACCGGGTGGTATGAGAGGGGGTGTACGGGGGGGGGGGTTGTAGAACGAACGAGATAGTAAGAGAGAGGGAAAACAGGAGGGAGAGAGAGAGAGAGAGAGAAATTGTGCGAGGGAGTGCGCAGTCGGTGGATCAATACACCCCCCGTTCCTGCCGTCGCCGCTGGAAGGTGGTGGATGTGGCCGCTTGGGGGTGTCGTGTTCCCTTCTGCCTTCCCCACTTCGCTTGCCAAGCGCAAACGTTACCCCCACCTACATATCGCAGCAACGACTATCACACTGGCATCGTTAGAACTTAACGTGTCAATGACTGGGGGATCGAGAAGGTTCGATACTACGAGTGGTACAGTCATTGGCCGTTGGTCGGTATGCGGTTTTCGTGTGTTGCTCAGAAATACACACTGGCCAATGATTGTAACGTTAATGTACACTGACTCACCCGATGAAAATTTATCAATTTTTTTTTTTTTTTTTCTAATTTAGAGATTATTAATGTACGATGTTTTTGATCAAATTTGTATCGATCGAAGAATCGACAATTCCTGGGTAAATCTCGTTATTGGAAGGATTATCGGAAAATTTCGAGTGGGTGGAAATTGTGTTATGAATCTTCGCGTTAGCCTCCAAGTTTTTTTTATCGAATTTTCTCTAATTTCGGGAAATTTGAGAATAAAGTAAATCTTAGGATTACGATGCAAGCTAGTGGTAAATTTAGGATTTGAAAAATCAATGTTTCAACGGTATTTTTGATTGTGGTTTGTATATGGTTATCACGAAAGATTATCGAGAAATTTCGAGTCACTGGAAATTGTATTTTGAATCTTCGAGCTAGCTTCCAAGTCTTTTATCGAATTTTCTTTAATTTAGGGAAATTAGAGTCTAAAATAAATCTTAGGATTGTGATACAAGCTAGTGGTAAATTTAGGATTCGAAAAATCAACGTTTCAACGGTGTTTCGATTCTGGTTTGTACATGTTCGTTACAGTATTGAAATTTCGAAGACTAAAACCGTGAGTTTAAATGGCCAATAACTGGGTAACCGTGTTATCATTCCGTATGAGTGAGTGAAAGAGAGAGAGAGAGAGAGAGAGAGAGAGAGAGAGAACGAGCAAGAGCAAGAGAGACAGAAAGCCGTATCGTCGTCGTCTACGTCGTCGTCGTGTAGGTCGACGTCGCGACACACCAGCGCCGTCCTGGCAACGACAACTCCAGGCAATGTTAGTGGTCGGGAGGGGAAGCTGTGGCAAACGAGCCAGGGGCGTAGTGGGCGCTGGGGGTTGGTAGGTGGTCGGAGGGGTTGGAGGGTTGAGCGAGCCGTCGAGAAAAAGACAGTGAGTTGCCCTGCGCGCAGGGGTTGCTCGTGACCAAGAGTGTACAGGGTGAGATATGTATGCGGCCAGACAGAGAGGGTAGGCCTGCGGGAGGAGAGGGGCCAGTTCGAGAGAGAATGAGAAGGAGGATAGTAGGGAGGGAGGGGGTGCAAAGGGGTTGCCGGGGTAAAACGGGAGGTGAAGGGTGCGGAGGCGACGTCGCCAGCGAGCGACGCAGTGCCGTCGGGACGCTCGACCGAGTCGCTTTACCTAAAAAGCCTCCGCCATTCCAACCGCAGTTTAGTCACTTCACGAACGTACAAAGCACAGCTCTGCTGTACACGTAATATACGTATATACACACATATATGTTGCGTTTTTCTTCTCGTCCGATTCGAGAGAGGTGGTTTTTCAACCGCTGACGTTATCCCAGTCGTACCACCACGTATATATAGATACATACATTTATATATACGCATATCTCTATGTCTATGTATACATGTATATCTATATATTTATCGAAATTATCGCGAAACGGGCAAATTTTCGGGTTCGCAACGAATCCATCTCGTTCGGAGTTTTTAATTCGATCGGCTTTTATTCGTATCGGGACGAATTGTTGAGAGATGAATAGGAGAAAGTGCGAGAATCGAGATAAAAAAGAAAAACGGATGAAGAAGAAGAAGAAAAAGAAGAAGGATGCGGAAGATGAGGAAGAAGCCGCCATTCTCGACGCCCGATGCCCGTTTATAACGCCCGGTGTCAGGGATATTGTCCTGTCACAGCAGTACGTCTATCCTGAGTTACTGGTGTGATAGGACATTGTCCTCGATCCGTGGCCACACGTCCTTCGAGGAGATAAACCGCCACGTCTCTTCGTTCGCTTCATCATCGTCGTCGACGTCGTCCAAACTTCTCCTCTTATAACCAAAGCGCATTTTCTCCAATCTCTCGTTACTTTCGTCGTAAACTACGACGCAGGACATTCCTTCCAATTTTTTTTATCCCCAAATCCAACGATTCTTGAGAAAGAAAAGAAAGCCAATTATTTCGCGATTAATCGAGGCATTCTCTTCTTTTGCAATTTCACCAGATACAAACGAAAAAAAGTAGCGCTTTCATGAAAAATCAAAGAAAATCCCGCGATCCCGGAAGGATGCCTCGTGAAGAATTGGTGAATTATTTTTTTAATTCGGAGATGAGAGACGTTCGAAGAGGATAATGAAAAAGGGAATTGTAGTCGCGTAGGAAGAAAAAAAAGAGGAAACTTTCTGGTTTAACCTCGTCTGGGATTTAGTCCGGTTTTAAACCTCTTAATCGTAGCGAACTTGCTCTCTACTATATACGTGCTCGGTGTGTTTCGTACATGGACGTAGAGAAAATGGTATTGTGACGAGATTTGCCGAGTGCGCGATGGAATTAAATTATCGAGTGACAAAAGAAAATTCGATCGAGATTGATATCGAAAAAATTAATATAAATTAATATTGTTAATATATCGAGTATTTTGTGATAAAAAAGAAGCGCGTGTGTGCTTGGGAAAATATCGTTTGGATTTTCGTCGGGAAATTCGTCGACGAAAGTTTTTCCTTCGGAATTTCTCCGCTTCGATATCTTTTGCGCAAATCCCCGTTACTCGTCGTGAACGTCGGCGGCTTTCGGGCCGAGGAAGGGAGACAGAGATAGAAGAGTGAGAGATTGGAGGAAAGGATCGAAGTAAGGGTCGCGAACTAGAGGGGCGGCTTGTGGGAGAGAACGCGAGGGGTGGCGCACGTCGTTCGCTTGTAGAAGGGACGTTGAAAGAGAGAGAGAGAGAGAGAGAAAGTACACCGAATTGAAGCGAAGTTAGGGAATCCACCGTCGACTGGTTGTGGCGCGCGAATCTCGGAAACGGACGATTCTTACCGAGCACGCGCTCCGCCCAAGTAAATGAAATCGTGCGTATGACAGAGAAAGAGAGAGCGAGAGAAAAAGAGGGGGGAGAGATAGCGCGAGAGGGAGAGAGCCAAATCCTAGAGATTGATATAAGAATGACAAGGATAAAGTCCACGAAAGGAAATTATTACAAAGTGAAAAATGTAGAAATTGAAATAACAAAACCAAAATATTTCATTAATGAAGGATAAAGATTATATTTCGGGATGAAAGATTGTCTTTGGCAATTCAAATTTAGGAAATGTTTAGAATTTAGCAATTGTAATGTGGGAAATCAGTCGTTATCAAAATTAGGATTCTAGTTTTAGCAGGGTAGATGGGGGTGAGTTTGATAAACGAAAATGATGAAAGTTTGAACGTTTCGAGGGAAATTCGAGGAAATGGAGCAAGTTGAGCTTTCAGTTTTCTCTCGTGAAATTCTTGTATCGAACTAGCGATAAGGATGTCTAGAGAGTAACGTTGGTCCGGCAACGCAACGCGAGAGGTGAAACGTTTTCCGGTCGATGGGGGAGCAGCTTCCGGTCGATATAGAGGCGCGGCACTCCTTGGACGCCGCAATTTTGCTCGATTCCTCTTCCTCGATTTTTTCCTATAGCAATTTTTCCGGTTTTTCATTCCAACTTCCTTTCATTTCTCTATCGCGAAACGTTTTTATATTACGCGTGCGATTTTTTTTTATTATGTAAAGTTGATTATTTCCTGCCGTTTTCAACTCTAGCTTCGAGTTTACATCCGTTTTAAAACAAATTACAATATTCAACGTTTATCCAACGATTAAAATCGTACGGTGAATATTTATAAGAACAAGCTTCTTGAAATATTAAGGCAAATACGGCAAACTAAAAGAAAAACTGTTATCTAATTTTATCTCGTTGCTTTTCATCGATATTTTGTTCTAACAATTCCAAATCATTATTTACAAATTATCATAATTTTCTCTCTCCGCAATCGCTCTAATGATTTATTCAAATTTGCCGCTCCATTATTTATTTATACACCGTATTATTAATTACCAGGTAAAAATATTAATTAAAAGCTTTAAAAAATTTTATAATGAATTTTTGTTTTTGTGCGGAGATTGAATTAAATCCTTAAACTTTTTTTCGGTTTCGTTACGCGGAGGACGAGAAGGTCGACGAACGAGAAGGAAGAGTGGCCCAGTTCGTTGGCGTTGTCACCTTTCTCTCTCTCTCTCTTTCTATCCCCCTCCCTTACTATGCCTCACTAGACTTCTCTATCTCTCAACCCCTTGATTCGTTATCATAACATGTCCCGCCCCGAAATGTACCCCGTGTAGTCGTTACGTGAATAATGAATCGACCTTGTTACCGCGCGACTGGCTAGCTCGACTCTCGCGTTACACATCGGTGGACCGAATTAGCGTCGCGGGGGTGAATTGCCCGGGCATGTTGAGACTCGCGTACGTTGTTATTACATCGAAGTTCCGTACAAACTCGACTCCATATCGCCCTTCGCGTGTAATTTTGACTTCAACCCTCCGAAACATCAAAACTCCCTTTACGTTTTCTTCAGCTCCGTGCGACAACCCTCGGTCCTTGTTTTTTGTTTGTTTGTTTAAATACATCGCGCTCTCTCTCTCTCTCTCTCTCTCTCTCTACTCCATCGTTCTCTCAAAGTCTGCACCGTACCTAATTTCCAACCACGCTTGGAATATTAATCCTCGTTACAACCCTCGATAAACTTATTTCCGACTGGCTCGCTCAACGACCGAACTATTTAATTACGAGGTTTTAATGGAGGGATTTTTGATAATCCACTTAGTCGATGTAACAAAAGTTCGTTTTGTTCCTTTCGGAATTTGTTTGCAATTTTTCGATAGACAATTACAAAAGCAACGTCTTCAAAAAATCAATTTTTATTCCGGTTTTTAAATTTTATGAATTATTTAATTATTAATTTTGGTTTACAAAAGTATGTAAATTCTGGAGAATTCTGCAAAAGAAGGAATTTTGTTGTCCTACGGTTTTAATTCTAAACGTTCATAGAGCTCGCAATAAAATCGAATAATGAAAAAAGAAGTAGATCCTTGTTATAATTACAAAATTAATTATTTTTAAATGATTCGACACTTTCATAGAAAAATTAACAAAACGAAAAAAAAAAAAAAAAAAAAAACAGATATATTTTTCATTCTTTTTAATTGATTTCAAACGTCCGAAAGAATTTTAGGATTTGCGTGAATTTAATTCGTCAAAGCGACGAATAATCGAAGACAATTTTTTGCTTACGCATCGCGTATTCGTTTTGAGGCGCGGATAGGAAAGAGGGCGACGATCGAACGAGGTTGAAAAAGGGTCTCTCGGAGTTTGAGTGAACGCAGGCACGTGCGTGCTCGCACAATTATCGGTCGCACGCGACGCTCGTTACATCGAATTATTATATGCATACGACAGCGGAACGTACAATTGAAACGACTCTCTTACATCTCTCCTCTCCGAATGCAAAACAAAAAAAAATCAAACCAATTCGGTCAAAGTTAAAAGCTTTCTTTAGAATTGAAGAAACCTAACAAAAAATTGCCCCACGTCGCTAGAAATTCGCGCGGATAAGATTATCCGTGTGAAATCATCGAAATGTGAATGATAGAAATAAAAATAAAACAAGATATTATTTTACAAAATTGACAACACGACTTTGATAAATATGAAAAAAGAGTGTAATGTAAAAATTGCGAGAGGAGAAAAAGAGAGAAAATGAACCAAGTGCCAGATGGGAAACAATTGATTAGCCTTGGATCAACGGGCGCGGCGCGTCTAGCTGTGAGAACAGATCTGGCAGTGCGACAGAGAAGAGAGAGAGAGAGAGAGAGAGAGAGGGAGATGGGACAGAGGGTTGTTCAGCGAGG
Organism: Tryphoninae sp. A BG-2022a; assembly: GCA_030522965.1. Lineage (NCBI taxonomy): Eukaryota > Metazoa > Arthropoda > Insecta > Hymenoptera > Ichneumonidae > Tryphoninae sp. A BG-2022a. Next base: position 1,413 of record JAPYZT010004049.1, on the reverse strand, counting down.
GTCGCCTAGAGGATCGCGAAGCGGTGGAAGCAGCGAGCCTTGTCGAGGGAGAAAGAGCGAGAGAGAAAGTTATAGTCTGTCGTAGAGGGCACGACCATCAGGTGGCAGCACTCTTTGGGAGGGAGAGGGAGCGTTCAACCCCTCCCTCTCGCCTCTCCCTCTACCATTTGCCGCCCCTCCCTAGGTATCCTCTTTCGGTTCATCCCCCTGACGCGAAGCTTTCGAAAGCGCCCCGCGAACTAAGCCAAGAAAGAGCATCGACAGTGTTATACGCATTCTGTTATCCAACGATAAATTCAAGTGACAATAACACACGACGGAAGAAAAATAATATTATGCGACAAAACGAAGAGGAAAAACAAGCCACGAAAATGTTTTGCGTTTATGTTCTGTTGTTCACGATATAAAATGAAAATAAAGGAATAAAATTGACGATTTAAAACGAAGATCGTGTATTAATTAATTTTTCTTATGAGATGAAAAAAAGAAGCTGATGTGGAGCGAAGTGTTTACGGGCGTAAGGAAAACAGATAAAAACAAACGTTAAATTTTTGTTGAAGAGAATGAGAGAGAGAGAGAGAGAGAGAGAAAGAAAATGAGAGGTCCGCTTCGATTGGGAACGTGAGAGACTATAATTTATTGTGTTTAGGGAGAACAATTTTTAGATGTCGTAGAGAATAGTTATATAAATTACTCATTTTTATAGGTGTGCATAATGTTTATTTTTTAAATCATCCTCTTTTTTCTTGTTACGATGTGTAGAATGTTCGAGGCGATGTGCTATAATTTGTGTCGATTAGAATCTCGTTAATTTTTTTAAAACTCGATTTAGTTGAGTTTTCGTTTGTAAATGTAATGATAGAACTGCCAATTGGTCATTTATGCAAATAGAACCGATAGAAATTGTATACACGTATATTGTACATACACGTGTGTATTTTAGATAATTATAGATACGTTAGAAAAATCATTGAGTATTAGAACGATCGATCTTATTACATGGCTTATTAATTGATTATCGATAAACACGTATGTCATTACGAGAGAAACGACACTTTGAATAAACGTATAATACAATATAGTTCTTGAGACTAGAATTGTTATTGTTTAGTAGCAACAATAGTTATTATTTAATGATTCTTTTTTTTAATTTAAAAATTAAAAAAGTTATCTTCGAGTCGTGATGTTCAATTTTTTTTCAAAAAATATTTTACGACAAGAAAAGACATTTTATGACACGTTAGAAAAATGACCGAGTATTAAGGGGCTATACCAGTGTAATCCATGAAAAATTAGGAGATTTTCGCAAATTTTTTTAAAAGAAAGTACTCGATAGAAAGTTTTAAAGTTTTTTGGACATAATAAGGTATATTTTCAGCTATATTTTAAGATTTTTTTTTACAAAAATATTGA
>JAPYZT010004048.1:0-11111 GCA_030522965.1 Tryphoninae sp. A BG-2022a | reverse complement strand
ATATAAAAATGTGTGCAAAATTTCAACAGGCTTCATCGACCAAATGATCGAGATACTCGTTGTATAATGTTGCAATATTTAACACAGGCTCTTATGGGAGATTGCGAAAAGTGACGATTTTCAAGAATAAATATCGTGATTTTTGATTCGATAAAAGTCCCTGAAATTTTACACACATATACATATGACATCAAAGAAAGTTTCTGCAAATTTTCAGTGGAATCTAACGGAAACGCTGTAACGATACTACTTAAGTTAATGTGACTCGATTTATTATGATTGTTCACAGTTTTTGATGAACAGACACCCACTTATAATTTGGCAAATTAATTCCAGGTGGAATTTCGCCATTGATTCTTTTTTCGGTGAACAAAGTCACCTCTCACGTGTGGGTCTCCTTTTGTGGCCAGTGACTATAGTCGCCCATAGTAGTGAAAGGGTTAAAACAAAGTAAAAAAAAAAAGCGAATCTGAGAAATTAAAAAAAATTCCAGCCTAACCCTCCATTATTCTTACAAAATGAAAGAAAAGCAATTCTCAATGGAGCTTGAAGGATGGAAATTTCGACAAGGATCACTCGTGCGAATGTGTTTATGTTTCTTTTTTGTTTATCCATAATCGACGATGAAATTATTTTTTTGTAACTAAATAGAAAAGAATTAAAGAATAGAGACAAAAGAGAGAACGAGATTCGGAACACGATAGTTTTTGTTCACTACATACGTAAATCACTCCATCAGCTACCAGCCCTGACAAATTTCTCAATTGGACGTTAACAAAATACACAAAAAAAAAAAAAAACAACCAAAAAAAAAATATAAAAATCTATAAATGAAGTTTTTAGTTTTCTTATCTCGAGACCCAAGAAGCTTCCTCTAAACAATATTTTGCTTATAAAGGTGCAATGAAAAACGAATCGAATACTATTTTATAAAATAAAAATAAAACAAAACCCAACAAAATTCCCAATAAAAAGACGACAAACAACAATTTTCTCCAATTAGCGACGATCCCAGTTCGAATATGTAAATAAACGTTTCTTGAATGGAAAATAAATCAAGAAAATTGATAACTTCTCTTTCGTCGATTATCTTTTGATTTAATCGCGCTGGGATCATCTCGAAGACTGCCAGATACGTGTTAATTATCGAATTTCCAAAAGCCGTCCTAAAAGTAAATAATAACAATAATAATAATAAAACAAAGAGAAAGAGAGAGAGAGAGAAACGAGCAGAGGCTACCCAACAATCTTGGCGTTTTTGTTGTTTTTGTTTTCGTTTTTCTACCATTCATGTTACCTTAATTAGATCGACCTTGTATGGAAATGAAAGATATGAACCAAGGAGAAGATGCTAATAGGTCTGTTCTCCTTCCTCCTGGCCATTTCCATTCTCCTGAAATCATTACAGCGTCAACAGAATCTCACGACCCGGGACGAGCGAGATTACCAACACATTCTCGTTTCCAATTCGACGTTGAATGTTTAAATTCTATTTTGTTTTTTTTTTCTTATTCTTTTCCGTCCCATCGATCGTTGCGTCAAAGAACCAAAAATTCAAACAAACAAAGAAGAAAGGGCTTTTGGTACGTCTTGCGTATTTTCTGTTTTTAGTTTACTTTTCATTCACGAAGAATTATTGCGACGAGCATCGTTGCGACTGTTGAGGAAAGGTCGAGGTGATTTTCCGTTTTCATTTTTTGTTTTCTTTCTGATGGTGGATAAGTGTCGTGAGTTAAATTTTGCAGCTCTACGGTGTGTGTCGTAGCCGTGAAAGAAAAATAATTATTGTAATTACGAGTGCGATAATAAATTACCTCGGTCGCATAAAGAACGTCGAGAATCTTTTGAACGATCGGTGGTGGATGTCCATTATCGCAGTCTTGACACATGACCTCGATATCTCGCAATTTTCCAAAGTAAAAATCTCTCTCCTTCTCCAATCCGTCGATTCCAATCTTTAACTCGGTCAGCTGTGAAAGAAGGAAAATTGTTTTAGTAAGAAGTTGGATGAAAATTGAGCATAGTGTAAAATAATTTGAAGTTTACCTGGGCGTTGAGTTCCTCGAGCTTTCCATTGTCACCACGATTTCCAATCGCTCCTGGTCTTGGCGTTGGTCGACTCGGCTGGATTTTGTTGACTGTGGAAACAAATTTCTTGAGTTAGATAAAAATATAACAGTTCAACAATGGGAAACTACTTTACTCAGGCTTCAGTGTGTGAATACTTTTTGGGGTGCAAATTGTTTTAATGCAGAAACAAATTATTCACAATTGCAATACTTAAAGTTGCATAAAACAATTTTTTTTGTTTAAGAGAAGCTTGCCAGGCAATTGTTTTTGGCGCATGCACAAAGCACGTGTAAGCATTCGTGACAACAGCAAAGAAGTAAAAAACTAAGTGAGTAGCGAGAGTGAATTTTATACAGAAAAAGTAATATCCAACTACTACTTTTTGTTTGGAGTGTTATTGTGTTATATTGTAAAAATTGTGACTATGTTTTAGTGAAAAATAAAATTAAAAGTAAAATCTTAGCATGGTAAAACAAAAACAAGCGACTTAAAAGTAATTATTGATTTAATCGTGATTATTTGCAATGTTTTTTTTCAACGACCACTGTACAATAATAAAAATACAAAGAAGAACGAGAAGCTACGTACACCTTGGTGGGTTGAGAATATCGATTGTTACAAAATATTTTTATCCTCGAGCTCTGTTTTAATTGCACTCGTTGAAAAATTTATACGAATATTCTTAGAACGAATGGAACTTGTGGTTATTGATAGCAGAACCGTGTTCTGTTCAAAACTATCTTATGCATATCTCTATTGATATTACAGTTGATAATAAAACCTGCCTAGGGTGTACATAGTGCATCGAGAAGAAAGTGATGGGAATATTTCCATAAACCAGAAAAAAATACCAGAAATTATAAAACAAATCATGATTCTTGAAACAAGACAATTATTTAATCGAAGGGTCGATGATTTGATTTGTGTCGTATGTTCAATGATGAAGGTTGGACGATGGTAAAGAGAATAAAGAAAAGAATGAAAACGAGACAGGCACGAGCACAAAAGTAATGGCAAAAAAAATGATAATTACTAGTTTTGCCTACGGACTTCATGGTAGGCGCATGAGTAGGAGATTCGGGACCCTCACCTATAGGGGGAACATATTATTTATCCGTCAATGTGGACGCGTTTACAAAGCGATTGTCGCGTGGAACTTTTTTAACAAATTCGTTTAACACCGCCACTCTCGGTTATTTCGAATTTACAATATTTTCATTATGTACAAAAAAGAACAAAATACATATCTGCGGACGAGTCTCACAATAGGCGAAGGCGCTCTTAACGTACAAATGTGTATGAGGGACATGAGAGCTGATCGATTAATGGTTTATCAAAACGCATAAAAACGCTATTATAAATTTTGACGAAAACAATTCCAAGTGAAATTTGAGACAATTTTTACTTGGATATTAATGCAGTTATATAAAGCTCATGATTTTAGTAATTTAATTAATTGCAAATCTTGAGAGATCTCGTTTTTTCTGAGATTTTGGCTAATGTAAACAAAAGATCTGTTTGGAAAGAATTGATTGAGTTTTGGAGTTTAAGGCAGGACAGCGCTGTGACAGTCAGACAAATAAACAGTTTTTCATGAATTTTTCTTAGTCGTTTAACAGTTTTTTTGTGCTTGATTAAACATGTTACTCCATGGACAGTTAAAGTAGATTCAAGTAAAGATTTATTAAACAACGATAGTTGAAGTATGAACAATTTCTTTAAATCCACTTTAATGTTTGTGAAATAACATGTCTTTAATTGAGACCAGAACAAAACTATTAAGTGAATTTAAGAAAATTTGTTCATGAATATTTCTTAGACGCTTAATGATTTTTCTTGGGCTTGATTAAACATGTTACTCCATGGACAGTTAAAGTAGATTCAAGTAAAGATTTACTAAACCAACAATAGTTGAAGTATGAAAATTTTTGTTACCGTAGTTCTATCGTGACATTAAAATCGACAAATTATTTTTCGCTTTTTCTCACATACAAAAAGATTTGCGGGGTCGAGTTAATAAAGAAAAATTGTTGCAAATTGACTAAAGAACAACATACTCCAAATTCAAGGTAATCCAAGGTTATATGTACTTGCTGTACAATTACAAAAATTGCAAAAATTCTTTTCTTTAAATTTTGTTTGAAAAACTAAATAAAGCTTCTTTGATGTTGTATAAAAAATCTATGCAAAGTTTTAGAAGGCTTCACCGGGTAGAAACCAAGATATTTATGGATGAAAATGCAACTTTTAACACACGCTCTTATGAGAGACCATCAACAATTCGGATTTTCATCAATAAATGTCTCAACTTCCGTGTGGTAAAAACTTCCAAAAATTACTACACACGTACATATGACATCAAAGAAGATATATACAAATTTTCAACAAAATCTTAAGAAAACTATAAAACGATAGAACTACCTTAAATTTACTTTAATGTTTCTGTAATAACATATCTTTAATTGAACCCAAAACAAAACTATTAATTGAATTTAAGAAAATTCATGAAATCAAGCTGATTTTTCTGACCGTCACAGTACTGTCCTGCCTCAAGTCACAATCGTTTCGCGAGATGAAACAAATTTGTAAGAAACAAAATGTATCAACGATCTGTGAATAATTAGGATGAATGTACCGGCACGTGGAACGGGCCGAGCGGGAACATCTCGCGGCGAGGGTCGTTTCATTATTCCCGCGCCTCTTGGCGCATTGTTACCGCCTGCACCCATGGGCTCTCCTCCTCTCATCGCGAGCGCGTCGTAGGGTTCGCTTCCCGAGTAGTTGGCGTCGAAAAATTTCTTGAACCATTGCAAGAACTCAAAATTGTCTTGGAAGCGTCCCTTGACCAGCCTATCGATTGGCACGATCTGGAAACGATAACGTGAAACAAAAAAAAGAGAATGCAACTTAAAGTATGTTGAAATAAAGCGAAATAAACAAAATGATTAAACTTCCTGATAGTTTAAAAATAAATTAAACACAGAAGTGACGAATATTGCGGTGGACTAAATGGAGATAAATAAAACGTTAAACAATAATCAGTTCGACGATTTATGCGATGCGGCATCCTTGGGTTTCTTATCCATTCGGTGAAGTGAAGAATGAAACTCTTAAAATTATGATCTACGTGAAACTATCGAAGTGAACACAAAGTGTTGGATATCTTTTCCTGGCAAACGAGTCTGAAATGAAAGAAAAATCGTGCAACGAGCATAACGTGTGTATATCGTAGGTGTCGTAATTGTTCCAACAAAACGTTCAATACAAAACGATGAAGAGTTGAGGAAAATACCCTGCGGCACTTGTCGTGGCACGATATTGCGCTGTTGAATCTGTTTCTGTTGCATTGGTGGTGGTTTCGTCTGGGTAGGTAGCGGTACCAATTGCGGATTCGACAAGTTGTGACAACCATCGACTCCTGAACCTAAAGGGATACGTCCACGTGCCCCAAATGCGTCGTACTCGACACCATCGTAATTGGCATCGAAGAACTTTTTGAACCATTGCAAAAATTCAAAGTTGTCTTGAAAACGTCCCTTTATCAATTTGTCCACTGGAATTACCTGAACGATATCGTTTCTGTTGTTGTTTGTTTGTTTTGTTCAATATTCGTCAGCAGGAACAATTGCAATAACGAAGAGCGTCGACAGTCACCTCGATTGCGATAATGATTTATAATGAAGCGAATTAATATTATTTTTGTTTGGATTATCTCAAGGCCGATCGATTATTATTCCTCTCGAGAGTTGTAATACTTTTTATATCATATCAATTTTAGGTATAAATGTGCGAGACGTACCTTATCAACGTTCATTTTTTTGAAGCCGCCTTGTAAAATTTTGAAATTCTGTATGTACTCGTGCTCGAGATTTGTCCTGAATTTGACGCGTTTGAGGGGAACGCTGTTGGGAAACAGCATGTCCATGAATTGACAATATACCGCTCCGGTGCATAATTCCTCGATTTTCGTAAAGGACGATTGTAGACAATCGTTGACCCATGCGAGCATGTCATGCCGACTGAGATTATCGGTGGTCACGTTGGTGGCATAGACGTTGACAGCCATGATGAATGTTGGCTCTCTGAGGATAATACAAATTTGTTAGACATCACAAGTATTTAAAAATACTAGAACAAAACTACTATCAGAAACTAAAAGGTACAACAGCTTACAGAAATATACAGATCGGGCTTATAAAATTGTCTTAAAGTAAAGTTTGAATCGATTCCTTGTATCGGTAACAATTGCAAGCTCGCTTGAATTGTTCAATTCTCTAAGTTTTCAATAATCCAAGAATTTGGAATGAAGAGTCTCAACAAGTATTCCCTTTGTCCTTGTAGTGGTAAAAATTAATGCAATTCTATCTCCAGACTTGTAATCTGTGAGATAACACAGGGGTCAAGCAACAGTAAATCAAGCGTCATCTTCACAAAACTAAACAACTGGACACGAATTAATTGTCAAAAACTTCGACATTTCAAAGAATCAGACAAAATTTCTCCATTAGCAACGAAAACGCCGCAAGTAAAATCGCATTACAGAACACACAACTGCCCGGTGTCGATTTTGAGGTTAATCGTGGTCCGTGCTCTAGTTCACATTTTCGGAATACGTCCAGATTGAAAAACCCACCAACGAACAAAGCATTTCCATTAAAAAGGTAAGCTCGAAGAAAGCAATGCAGAAAAAGAACCGTACAACTAGTCTTCGTAACCGCAAAGAGATTTTTTTTTTTCACTTCTAGTTGATGGAGCGTTGTGAAAACTATCGGTGAGAGTTAATCGACGATATCCTGATTTTCCCGTCAAGATTTTTCGCTGAATAAAAATCACGAAATGGCCAAAACGAGACTTTTGGCGAGTCCTGAGAAAATGACTTACCACTGCCAGATAGCGATATCGCAAAACACACGGGAGTGGTTCACACGCAGAGCTTCGGATGACAAATGTGCCTGTACACGACTGTTCAAACGCTCACACAATCTTAAAGGCACGTATACGCATGCGCGGAGGAGACAGTGGTGAACCAGACGTAACGGTTTATCCGGTCAGCGGGTGAAAATTCTCGAACCCTAATAAAATGAACTACGGTAAAATTTAACGAATTACTGACAGCGTAACGAGCCCGAATACAACGCGAATTTATCGACCCGTTGGATTTTAGTAACCGCGATCGATGAAGACAAAAAAAAGGACGCTTCCTTTTCGGCGTACGTGCGAAACGATCGTCGTCGTGCACGAATACCCGGTGTGTCTCTCCCCCCTCCACAAAGAGGTTAATCGCGCTACGTGCTCCAACTCGCGACACATTTAGAATTGAATCAGTGGATTGAAAAAAGCTTCGTAAGAAGAATTTTTCATTTAAAAAACGCTTCTAGCCGTTGAAACGAATGGGAAAGAAAGCGTCCGGGCTAGTCGATTAACCGCTCCGAAGAAAAAACGGAAAATTTTGTGCCGAAGTGGATGGTCGAGTGATGTATCGACTCGCGAGTTCTCGTACGCTCGATCCTTGGTGAAACTAAAGTCCTCGAACGTTTCGTGAATTCGTGTAAACGACTTACCCGAGTCCGTTTCAGGACGAGCAGAACAGCAAAACACGGGAGTGGTTCAACACGCGCGTAGAGTTCTTCGTCGATGACAAATGTGCCTGGACACGATCGTTCAAACGTTCACACTTACGCGTACGCGCACACGTATACACGCATACCCACAAGGGGATACGTTAAAATAAGAGGTAACGGTTTCTACGCTGGTGATTGGACGATCGGCTCGTAAAGCCCAGCGAAGAAATTCTCTGTCACTGATTTTGGCGGTTTGATCAACGAAAATTCGCGAATTTGACGAGGATAAAAATCTTTTTCGAACGAGACGCGATAATTTGTTGGTCGACTTCCGGGGTTATGCGAGACTCGCGGTGACCGCGAACGAGAATTTGTATCGTTAAAAATCTGTTAATCGGGATTTACGCGAGCGTGTGTGTGTGAATTAACGGACGAACGACATCGGATAACCATCCCCCTAGAGAAAATAATATTCCACAAGACGTTCTTCGACACGGATCGCAACTGTTCGGGCGTTTTTACCAACACCGACGCGGCGCTACTTACTCTCACGGTATTCAAAATGACTGACCAACGGCCAATTATGTGTCGCGTTGCCCGTCGAACCGCACGCTCATTGGTCGAGCAGTGGACGAATCGAGAGAAAGAGAGGAAGAAAGAGACAGACAAATGGCGCCGAGGTTCTTTTACAGGTTATGTTAGATTACTACGATCTTTTGTTGTGAGAGAAAAAACAACTCGCGGTTGCTAACCAAAATTCGAATGACTTTGTTGTCACGCGAGACGCGAAAGGCAGTCGACGCGCTCGCGGAGCAAAACAAAAATAAAAAGAAAAGCATTCTTAAGGTAGTTCATCCATGAACGCGATCCAAACTTAGCCCCGTGTAATTTGCATGTATTCCAATTTAAGAATTCAATTATCTTACCTCGATGAAATTTAATCGAACAATAAGCTCGGGTTACCGGAGCAAGAAATTGAGAAATGAACGGAAATTGAGTCCATCTTAAAAATAGTATTTTTTTTTATATGCTCCTCGACAAAATAGAAAATATATGAAAGTATCAGCACCATTTTCAGACTTGCCTCATCGATACAAAAAAGAATACATCCATCTAATCCTCGCTCGACTAATTACAATTTACATTAACCATCCAGGTTTCACTTTCAAAACTTATTCCTTAATTCCCTAATTACAATTTACATTAACAATCTAGGTTTCACTTTCAAAACTTATTCCTTAATTTCAAGAAATATATATGTGTATATTTTTATTTCATATTTGGTACGAAGACAGGGAATATAGAAGACACTCGATACAACGTGGAAGACCAATTCTCACAATTCCCTTATGGTAACGAGGGCAAAAATTTCAACGAAGCACAGACTGTACTGCGCAAAATCGATATAAGGAACGTCATAACGATCGCATAGATCCTCGAGGAAGTAACGATCAAGAACGTACGAGGCAACGAGGCTTATTACACTCGTATATCCACGTCTAATACACGCAACGATGATGGTGAATAATTGAACGATGAGGATGACTTCCATCCAGTGTCTCATCGTCGAACGATTCTTCTTGCGTACAACCTCGTGTACGATCGGCAATGTTCCAAGCGCCAACAGCAACGACTGTCTCAAGGCCTCGTTCACGTGGCAACGTAGAGATATTTCCGTCGCGAGAAGGGCAAAAGGCACGATCTCGATTACGTTAGAAAATCCATCGTAAATGTGACGAAATAATCGTTTTCCAGTCAAACTTCCAGACGTCCCTGGAAAATACAAATATTTTATTTTCAGTACAACCAAGAACGACCATATTTGGTCACGACTGAGAACGTGCAACTACTGTGTTACTCTTTTTTTTTTATAGTTTCATTCTCAAGAGATTTTCTTTTACTTTCTTTCGTTTGCTTACCGAACGTGAGGACACCAAGAATCGAGTGGACGAGTAGAATTTGAAACGCCCATGCTGCCCAGAAGCTCTCATTGGCAAAAAACGAGGATGAACTTTGGATTGATCTCGCGCAAACGAGAGAAACGACGAGTTTGAACAAATGGGCAATGGTGGTTCCTGCATTTGCCATTATTAATTATTATTATTATTATCTTTGTATAGCGATATATATATATATAAGTATGTGTAAATATATAAAATTTTCAAAAAATTTCTCTTTCGTTTCGACTAGGAAGGTTTTTGAGTCAAAAATAGACCCTTGCTAAGTACAAAGAGAGAGAGGGAGAGAGAGCGATATTGTCAGCTCGTCAATGGTCGTTTACATATAAATTCTTTAACAATGATATGCGTCAATTTCTTTTTCTTTCTTATTCGGGCTCGAAATTTTCCGTTTCGCTGGGACTGTTCCATCGGCGGAGCGTTGGGCTCGAGGACCTCGCGATCATACGGAATCGAACGCTCTTATCCTCTCGTGATAGTAACATTCAGACGTATTAACACACGCGAACGTGTCCGTTTGTATTGTTTCCGACGTAGACTGTGCACAGGATTTAGTTTCGTTCGTTTTGTTCGTTGGAAGATACAGATTTAGGAAGACGAGGACTCGACTCGAGAATAGAGGTTAGCTTTTAGATGTTCACGAATGCGCCGGTTACTGCTTAGACGACGAAGAATTTTCAACGAAGCAAAAAATCTATCAACCGCCACTCTATACGTATATAGCGTCTAAACGCTATTTTCTGTCTGGTCAAAGACCTCGAGCGCCATCTGTGAGATAGTTCATGGTACTATGTCGATAAACCGTGTGGCGCCCCTCTCGACCGACTCACGAATCAGAATGCTCGACGCATAAATTGCAGCGTGGTGCCATCTACCTGTCGAATGCGCAACTACGATGCGCACGGGTTGTGTACATACACGTCGTTTTATAAGTCAGTAATGTGAGAAAAATTGACAATGGAGTGTCGTGTTTTTTAGATTCCATCGGGTTTGCAATAATTGCGTTTTGAAGACGTTCGATTAGTGATCTTTGTGAAGGATATTGAGATTTAGGAATTTGATGGAACATGGCGGAAACGAGAGAGAGACTTTGTTACGAGAACAAGATTATTCTTGCGCCTATGGTACGCATTGGAACACTCCCCATGCGGCTTCTGGCTCTCGACTACGGCGCCGATATTGTCTACACCGAGGAACTCATAGATTTCAAACTGTTACGTTCCACACGCCGAGTAAATGGTAAACTGCTTTGTCGACCTTCTTACTGTCCATATAACGGGTGTTCAAAATATTTTACAACGTTTTATCTCGTTAATTTGCATTCTTAAAAAGCAAATTAATTGTTTTTACTCGAGGTGCAATTTTTTAAATGACATCTAGAATTTGGTAAAATCTGAAATTTTGATCAAATCTAAAATTTTGGTAAAATCTAAATATTTGATAAAATCTAAATATTTGATAAAATCTAAATATTTGATAAAATCTAAATATTTGATAAAATCTAAATATTTGATAAAATCTA
>JAPYZT010004047.1:0-11111 GCA_030522965.1 Tryphoninae sp. A BG-2022a | reverse complement strand
CCCACGATTTAACGACTCTCGAGAGTCGCTCTGGCGCAAAAAGAAGAAGTAGAACAATAAGACGAGCAAAAAGCCGCGGTACGGAGGAGGACGAGGAGAGGGAAAAGTGGAAAAGGTAATCCATATATACATATATATATATATGTGTGTGTGTGTGTGTGTGTGTGTGTTTGTGTGTTCGCGTGTACTCGTTCGGTCTCGTGCGGCAACACACGTCTCCTTCGTGCGTGAGGACGAGGCTCAAGGCCGTTCCATTTTCTCATCGCGCGCGAGTGCTTTACGCGCGTATCTACACACACGCACACAGTTACGAACGCGCGTAGAAATACCCGAGCGATAGTCTGTCGTAAGAGTAAAACGCTTATGAGAGAGCTATTCCGGGCATAGATGAGAGAAAAGAGGAGTACCCTCGCGATGAAGTCGCCCGACTCGCGGGAATTCCTGATTCCAAGTACGTAGAAAACGTTCCTTCTACCTAGTCAGCTTCACCGTATTTTCGTAAATTCCATACGCATCGTCGTATATAAGTATTTTTCAACGTGCGTATGTGTAAGCCCGCGTTAACGTAATGGCGAAACGATGGGTGTACGCGTGTACGCGAGAGCGGTAGCACGGTAGCGAAGCAACGATGATGATTACGCGTGATTATGCTCTCCCAGTGCGTATTATGAGAGTCGAAGAGTGTTTTTTTTTCTTTTCTTACGGAGTAACAGCTCTTCGAAAACACAATGGGAGTGTGCCTAATGCCTGTGAAATTTTCTTTTTTCTTTTTTTCTACGTCCTACGTACCCCATAGCCTTCCCCCCAATTTGTTCATTTTGCGCGAATGTTACGACAACAAAGTCACGGAACTGTCGACCCTTTTTTTGGAGCGAAAATGGATATTGATAAAATGTGTTATCTGGGAGTTTTTAAAGATCGTTATATCGGTAAGGCCCGATCGAGATCGGCGATACGAATATATATCGGTATGGAAGCGTACGAGAGAACGAGGATGAGTCTCGGGCGAATCGAGTGGTGGTAACGTCGATACTGGGCCGGTTGATGGTGCGTGTGGAGAGCTTGCTTGTGGGCCGATCAGGCCCCTACCGCTCGTGCTCACACGAACCGGTGTGGCACGAGTCAGTGTTGGTGGCCTGTGCTGCCCCGTGCCTCTTACACTCTGCTCACCGGCTTTCAGGCGTCAGTGACTTCGCGTCCGCCACTCCGATCGGATCTCCTCCAAAAAGTACGAAATTTTCACGTACCCGTACGAAGTCTCGTCTCGGACACGCGCGAAATTAGAGATTTGTATTTTACCGATCGAATAATGCGACTTCAAATCCGATCCGATCGATTTATCCTTGAAAATTGAATTTTGATCGAAATTTACAGAGGGTAGATAAGGGAGGGAATTAAAAATTCAAATGTTTCACGTAATTATCGAATCGTATCATTGAAATTTATTGGAACGTTCGATTAATCTTGATTCTTTGATTGAATCAAAATTCTCCTCTGATCGATAGTTTTGAGATAATTAGCGTTATTAAATTTCCATAAATCATTCGTAAAGATTGAAATTCAAGGGCGAAGCCCTGTGTCGATCGTTATAACGTAACGCTGACGAGAATTGTTTGATCCTTGTGTCCAGGTAGACGTCGGCGATTATGCAGTCGGTGATCGAGAACCGAGGCGCCTGACCTACGCCAAACCAATAACCGCGTACCCAAAAAAGAGCGAAATATCATCGGCGATCCTTTCTAATCTTCTCGCGACGATCAGCGTGGGACGTTGGGGAATTCCGATTCACCGTCGCGAAATCTTCGGAGTGAAATCATTCACGAAAGAAAAAAGCAAGATACAAAATTCTGCCGTAAGAACGATCCGAGGAATTCGCTCTCGACGTGAACAATAATCTTCGCTATGAGACTCGGATCGGTGCGAGGATAAATCATAAACGTCGCGACGCATCGAGAAAACGTGTGTAATACGAGATAAGAGCGAAGCGTGACAAAAAAAAGTCGAGATTCGCGCCATTTGTCAATCTCCCGTGGAATCGAGCTAGCCGATCGTTCAAGCTCGATTTATAAATAATCGATCCTCTTACGCGAAGTAGCACACACTTCGTGTCGCACGTAGCGACGACGAATGGATCGCGGATCGTTCGCCGGACGAAACGTTCCAAAACTCTTCGACTCTTCCTACATCGCCGTTAATTCCTGACACGCATTGAAATCTCCGTCCTAGAAACAATTTTTCCTTTCTCAAATTGAAATCGGATAATTTGACGTACGTTATCGAAAGTTTTGGACAATCATTGTTCTCTTCCTCTCCCACGGTGTAAAGTGCGATGATCGATGGAACGTAGGAAAAGTTGAGACAAAGGAAAGCTCGTTTTATCTTCGAGCTTCGAGTGAAATATCGTCCCGAAGTGCAAACGGCGAATCTTGGCGTTAAATCGCAAAATTCGATCGCGACGATCGGATTAATCGCGAGAACGTCATCGTCGTCGAGTCATCGACCACGCGATTCCGGCGATCGAAGAAAGTTCGCGAGGGATAAATAAAAAAAGTGTTCGAGGCTGTAACCGGCTTTAGAACGAATATCCGAGAAATTCTCGGGGTAAATCGGTGACGCGACAGGTCGTACCATTGAGAAAGCTACGCGAACGGCGTCGCTATCGTCGCTCGCGTTATCGCGTACTCACTCGTGCATAACGCAAAATTGCTCCCGATAAGGGAATAATCACCGTGGGAGAAAAGAGGAAGTAAAAACGCGATAACAGAATTGAAAAATATAAGCGATAATAAAATTCGCCACAATTCCGACGCGGTTACGCTGAGTTACGTTGCTCACGGCAACGTTTAGCGATCAGTGAATATTCGCATCTTCGAAAAACTTGGAAAATAAAACAAAATACGTAAAAAACGAAACAAAAATCTCCTTTTTTTCATCAATTTTCGAAACAGCCACCTGCGAAGGTGGTTCGTGAAACGGTTCGAAACGCATCGTTACCTGGAAGTAGAGCCTTGAATACAGGGTCAGTCGGTGGCGAAGGACGAAGCTAAAACACCAAGGCAGAGGGAGAAGAGGAGGAAGGAAGGAATAAAAACGAAGAGACGGAGGAAGAGAAACGAGAGGAAGATTCAGCTTAGAAATCCCTGTCTCGACACAGCTTTGCGCCGCAACGTAGAATTTATCCAAACCTCCGGAGAGACTCTCGGTTGGGTTCGGGGTTTGCGTTCGAGTGAAACGCTTCGGTTGAATCTCGACGGAGCGTGACAAGCGAGGATAGTCCTCGTGGTTCCGCCATCCTATATACAGATAAATAAACTACGTGCTCGACACATCGCCACACCACAGATATTATTTCACACAGAGAGAATTTTCCTTACCGTTCATTGTACATGTGCGTGTGTTCAGTGTAACAGAAAGAAAGAAACGGTGATCGCCTCCGGTGGATGGTTCGCATCGCGGAACAAATTTACCTTCGTTTTCCGGACGATTTACGAAGGTACGCGAGCCGTGACAACCGCGGAATCCTCGATTCGTCACGCGCGCGCACGCGCGCTCCCGCGTCGATGAATCAACGTGCGCGATAAGCGACAAAGAAGTTGCGCGCGAGAGATCGCCCGTGTCCACGGTGCGCGCGCGTTACGAAGTTGCGCTAGAAGCGGGTGAAGTGGTGGTGGCTGTTGCGGGGGGGAGGGAAAAGAGTCCCAACACACCGTGCCGAGAGTGGGGGGTGGGGATAAATTGCGCGGAAACGCGGTTTTGAAACGTGCGTGAGACGTTCACCCGGTAACGAAAGATCGTTTGTCCGGAAAAGTGACAGTGACTCCGCGACTCGGTACACCGGCTGGGGAACTCACCCGATCTCACTTCTCCCAACGCTTTTCTCGGTCCGCGAGGACCAGGTGACATAAGTGAAAGAAAGTGCTTCGACCATCTGTAAACCCGTTTTATTAACCGGTGAACAACTATTCTCGAATCGGTATTTCCTCCGAACGCTTGGATACGCGAGTAACGAGAACGCGGATGTTTATATACGAAGTTATTCGGAAAAATTGATTCTTAACGACAATTTTTATTCGACGATTGTTCGTGACGATAGTGCCTAGAATTTTTGAGCGGCACCTGCGTGTACGTCGCGTTTTTCTTGATTTTGTTTCCATCGAAAGGCGAGAAATCGAGTGAAATCGTGGAACGTTATTCGCGGAAAAGAAAAAGGAACGCGAATGAGTTCGTTGGAAAACGAGAAAAGTGTACACGTCGAGTAGGAACTCGATCGCGCCTTCGTGATCGCAAAATCTAAAGGACATGATTGGAAAAGTCTTCAGTGGCGCGAGAAGACGTTCGAAGTGTTGTCGTAGTTAAACGAGTGAGAAACAAGCAACGACAACAAGGAATAATAAGCGTTTTCGTTCTTAGCGAAAACAAAAAATCATCTAAACAAATTTTAGTATATAATAATAATCGCGAGAATAATAAGTAAACGAAGAATCTACAGAAATGTCATCGAACGGTGAATTTTCGACGATATCGAGTGGGGAAATGCCATCGTTGGCAAAATCATTGCCAAGCTCGCGAGAAGCAACCGCCGAGGGTAATTCGAGTTCCGCGGGTGGTTTTATGCCACTCGGTGAATTTCTCGATCGTTTCTCACTGCCGAGGGTCGTAAGACTCGAGGGTACCGGAGGAAGGCCCGTCCTGCTCTACAAACAGCAGCAGAGATCACTGAGAGTCACGGCAACGTTGCTGATGCATCGCTATCGCCACGACGTCAAGGTCGGACCGGAAATCGTGATTCCCGAGGGATATCCGGGTAAGTGGACGTTCCGTTACTACTACTACTATTACTACTACTACTACGTATCTACTACGACGGCGTCGGACGTCCACTCTCCCGAGGACGACGACGATGCCACGTAACTCTTCGTCGTAGCCGCGTTCTTCGACGTCTAGGGTTTAGATATACGCTCTACGAGTAATTCTACCCGTGTACTTTATATATATATATATATATATATATATATATATATATATAGATCTATGTAATACCACGCTTCGCTTTTACTCGCCTCCTTCCTCTTCTTCTTCTTCTTCTTCTTCTTCTTCGACTTCTTCTTCTTCTTCTTCTTTCACTACGACTATAATTCTACAATACTCGTAGTCGGCTGACTCGAGCCTCATTGCACGTATTGTAACCCACCACTACCACCGGGAGGGACAAAACGAACACATCCTTTCAATGTGTGACTAGCTGCTGGAAAAACCGTTGCCCGCAAATTATTTCCGAGGCTAGAGGCACCTGAACGAGATTCTCGATGGCTATTATACTCCTGGCTATACCATCGAAGAGATTTATTTTAAGAAGAATAAAACGTTTGTATATATAGATAGAGCGACGATTGAATGTACATGGACTGTATATATATATATATATATATATATATATATATATGTAGTTAATGCTGTAATTTAAACCTTTAATGGTCACGAGGGAAGACCATTTTTTGTCTACGTATAATTATCGAGTCTTCTAATAGCGCGTTTGAAAAATTTCAACAATTTACAAGAATCATGAACGAAAGTGACGAGTTAATCAATTTTACAATTTAAAAAAATTGATTTTGAAGTAATTAGTTCCATGAGAAATAAATCATTTCCACGGTATAAATGTCGTCGAAACAAAGTCCCGATCGTAATTTCACGAGCATCGTCGTTACGTTTCGATACGTTTATGAACGTTTCTTACGAGCGTTTTCGAGGACGTTGTTTTGCTTTCTAAAAATTGCTCGGGGCGCTTAACTCGTGCGGTCATTGTCATTCGCGTTCGTATATTATCCATGCGGTAATCCAGTAGTTTATGTTACAGGACGCTTAGATATATATTGGTTAAGAGTGACGACAGAGTGACGATTAACTCGCGTGTACCGTTATTGTTACGTTTTTATCGTCTTCCGGCAAACGTGCAAAGTCCATTCCCAGTTTGTCTCTTAGTACATTTGTCTCTCTAACTCTCGCATCCATTCTCTCTTTCTCTATCCAAGACGAAACCGTTCACGGCAGTGCAAATGCAGTGTTCGTCGTACTGACGTAATGACTAATCAGTATTACGACACCGTGAATTACCGGACGATAAAACGTTCTCTATGGCCATCTAGAAAACTCTCGGGACACGTAATGACGGATGATAAAGTAGATAAGTGCCAAGTCCGATCGAGAAAAGTTTTCAACGGGGTAGAGACCCCAACATGCGGGCAATAATCCGCTTAAAGTGTACATAAGCGTATTTTAACTCGTGGCAAAATTGCGAATCGCTCGAATGCCTCGCATTCATGACGTTTTATTCTTTACTTGGAAATAATCACAGAGTCTCTGTCTATCTTTCTCTTTTGCACACAGACACACAGAGAGACACACAGACACAGTCACGTTGCTCCTGATGATTTTCAACCTCGCGTGCAGGGCGTTTGTCCTATAAATATGTGCACGTATCTACGTTCTTGCTTGTGTGTATACAACAACAACAACAACAACAGTAGCCGTACGAAACACATAATATTTGAAGCTTTAAAGTCGAAAGCTCTTAAAAGTAATGATCGAGTGAATGCTCATCAAGCTCCTCGCTCCCGGTAATAATAATGCGGGAAGGTTAACGAAAAAGAAACATTGCTCTCTACCAAGGAACACTGTTCCCTTGAATTTTACACGATGGTAATGAAAAAAAAAAAAGGATCAACAAAAACCCCGAATGGCAACATTTTCGCGATGATTATACAGAACGTAACATCGTTGCATCGTTTCGTCCCAATTGAAAAACCGACTTTTTCAATTCTTTTTTTTCCGTAATTATACGTCTCGTCGCTGGTAACGATGTATCTTTAACCGAAAACGCGAGGAAGAAAAAAAGTAAGAAAAATGAAGAATTTATCGAAAAATTAGCATGACGAATAAAATTGATCGATCGTTCGTCGATCCCCGGAGCGAAAAGATTTACAAATAAAATAAGTATCGACAAGATTGTTGAAAAATCACTATAATTGTTCAACTCCTCTCGCGGATACTTGGAACACTCGTTTTCGTGCACTCGTGACGAAAATGATGCAAGGATCAAAGATAAAATGAGGAGAAGAAAAATAGGGAAGAATAGTCTCGGAGACCAGGTTCGATGCCATGCTCGAGTACTCTTTCACGCACATAGCGAGAAAGAGCGAGAAGACAAAAGCCCGTTATGTTCTACGTACAGAAACACGTATACACACGGACATGTTCGTGTGATGGCGTGTGTCGGGTGAGCGACCCTACCCATTAGCATGTTTGCCTACGAGCAACGCTCTTCTCTCTGCTACATACCGTGACACACGTACACACACGTGTGCTTACAAATATATATATATATATATAGACATATATATGTAATAACGAACCAGCCAAGGTACATCATACTTTTTTCACGCTTTAACGATCGACTCAACAATTTCCGATATATAACGGTAATACGAAATGAATAGGTATATTAAATCGATTCGCGAGAGCTCTGTTATTAAGTTATCTGCGTGACGTTTTATTTAATCCTCGATAAACACAGGCTGTGTTTCGTTCATTCATGACGATGAAACGAGGAAATAAATGGATGAAAAATTAAACATCACTGACGTAATAATGTTGCTCGTGGATCATTTCGTGAAACGCCTTTCGATCAATGATCCACGATCAGATTGCGCTCGTAAGATCGTATTTATTACGAATTATTCGAGAACGACATAAAATCGTATACTTTAACGAGAGGATTGAACAATATCCATTAAACATTATTTTACTATTATATCGATTTTTATTTTGAATTAACGATCGATAAGAAAATTATAGATTGAAAGATCGTTAATTATTAATCGATAATTATTATTTTGTCTAGTTTATTCCTGTTTTAATCGTGTCGTTGACGTGTATTTGTATAGAAATATCGCGATGAGTCAAAGTGAGTTAAGTAAGTGGAAGTGGCGAAGAGAGGGAAGGAGAGAGAGAGAGAGAGAGAGAGAGTGGTGTAGGCGAGGAAGCTATTAGCATGTTCGTTTTTACTTCGTACATACACGCGATAAAGCTTACACATCTGGAGATGAGTAACGTGGGCTTGTCAATGAGCCTACACTTCGTTGCGCATCTCTCTTTATTCGTTCACTTATCACCCTCGAGCATGCGGCATTGAGTTAAACGCCGGGCTTTTAATCGAAACCCGAGAATCGAGTGGTATATACATATATATATATATATATATATATATATGTATATGTGTATATAATACACGTGTACTCCAGTACACGTACACGTACTTTGTTCATTTTACAACTGGACGACGCAACAGGTTTCACCCCAAGAGTCATATTAGAAGCGATACATCAGCACCGACAGTCATTGCGCGTATCATTCAGAGAAGTCCATAATGCCGAGGGGATCATATATAACGCGCGTATGTTGGCGCTCTCGGGATATGTACACACACGCTCATCGGGATTTATGATAAACTCGCAGACGGTAACATCAACGCTTGTAAAGACGAAACGATTCGTCGATGACGGTGTAAATGTCGCAAAGATTCTTGGAGTAACTCGTAGCTTTTTTCGCTCTCTCTCTCTCTCTCTCTCTCTCTCTCTCTCTCGCTCTTTCTCTCTCTCTCTCTCTCTCTCTCTATTTATATTTATCAGTAATTAATTATAATTTAGTAGTAATTAATTTATAATAATTATTATAATAGCACCTAACTATTCTGTATTGTTATGCACAACTGATTCAGTTATGGTATCGTGTAACTTGCCCTATAGCGTGCTAGGGCATAATAAATTCTTCATCATCATCATCATCATCTCTCCCTCTCTGCAGAGAGAGAGAGAGAGAGAGAGAGAGAGAGAGAAAGACATGTCTTTCTCTTCTAAATTTTATAAATTTTGATTATGAGTTCGTCTCTTGTAGAGTAATTCTCTGCAGAGAGAGAGAAAGACATGTCTTTCTCTTCTTAATTTTATAAATTTCGATCATGAGTTCGTTCCTTATTTCTTTTACCTTCTAAATTAATTTACTTATCTGTTTTTTTGTTATTCGACGCGTCGTTTCCTTTTATATTTTGGTTTATTTTCATCGAGAACGTGACGTTGGTCGACACGAGTGTGTTATTTGCAGCCGCGAGATCTTGGACGCTAGACGGCGCTGCATCATCATCATGTATACGAGAAACAAGACGAGTATAAGCAAAGCACGTCCGAGTGCCTTTGGCTAGTGGATAAGGCCCATTAGGATCTCCTATCGCTCATCCCCGTGTCTCTTTATGCTTTTCCATCGTCCTCGAGGGTTGCTCTCGCTCCCCATTAAGCGAGCAAACCCTGCGGTTGCTTTCACACCTGTAACACAATGGCTAATCTGACATTACCATCTACATATACAAATATATACAACCAACAAAAATTTGGTCTTCAGTTCATCCGCATTATTTCAATTCGCATAAACAAAGAAAATCCCCTAAAAAAAAAATTCACGTCCTTGAACGAAACTCGATGACTCTTGTCATTCTTGATCGCAGGTACACGAATCGTCAAAGAAACTTTAAAACAGCGTGGGTACACGACCTGCCTTCGCTTTCATTCCCAGACACAAAATTTCACTGATAAACGTAATTAAGAGGAGCTAATATGGCGCTCGTGAACGCGACCTTGCGTCACGGCCCACGCGACTTCTTTCGTGTATATAAATGTATGTATACGTATACGCTGTCTTGTTTACGATCCTCTTTAGAGCTCGGAGAAGTATGTTCCTCCAGGCTCTTATAAGCGAACGCGCACTCTTCCTTTCACTGCCCATATAATATATATACGTTATGTTCAGCTCGCAGCTTCAACAACTCGTAGGTAATCTCATGCAGTAACTCTCGTACGGTATACTATCGATTTCCACCGATTCCTAACATGGCTGTCCCGATTCGTTGACGTCGAACGTCTCGACGACGACGCGAGACGATCCTCTCAAAACCGCCCATTGCCGCTTACCATAATGCGTATACATGCATATATGCATTTTATACATTGCCCACATTTCCATCTGTGTCGAATGATTGAAAATTCATGCAGATACGCGAATATCCCAGCTTCGCGAAAGAAATTGTGCAATTTTTCGGTACAGCCATGACTCGAATACATCGGCATTAAATTATACGACCGTATCGATCGGTGTGTTTGATTCGAATAAATTGCAATACGTATCTTTCTTTTTTCCTTCAAGTGTTATATATATATTTTTTTTTATTTGATCGAAAGAGAAAGAAAAAAGAAAACATTATGTTACGTCGGACTTTCGATTTTTATTCGAATTTTTTACACCTGGCGAGAATCGCTTGGATAATTTGGTCGGTTCGTTCGATGATTCACGCACGAAACGCGCGTTATCACCTCGAATTAATTTGTAGTATAGCCTCGTTCTTACGATATGCAAATATTTTTTCTTCCTTTTTTTTTCTCGAAACCGGTCCCGGACTTTTGTGGAAGTCTCCTTGTACTTATAATACTATAGGTGGCCCCGTTTTTCCCCGCTGCGTCATTCACGTCGCCAGGAGGAATTCGCCGGTGCGGACATACACGCACGCGGCCGCACACCCAAACGTACGCGCATACTCAGGACCTATGGTTGAATAAATGCAAGCCGAGTTCCGTTTCGTTACTGTCGACGACTTTGTCGCGTATATATGTATATGTATATTGAAACTACGAGGTATAGAGCTTCGTCACTCGATCGCCCCGCGGTCACGTTTCTTGGCCACACGTGCTCAGGAACATCGAGAGCAAGAAAATCAGCGGCACCATTCACTCGCCATTCCCGACCACGTCGCGGCACAATTTAATCCAAACTCCGTGGAACACGACGATATATCGGTACGCGTGAATAAAGTACCAAAAATCTTTAAGGAGTGGTAATTACGCCCGCTCAATAGAAGCGTCTCGATCGTTGATCAATTAATCGAATCCATAAATTCGATTAATTGAATCAACAATTACGAGA
The DNA here is from genome assembly GCA_030522965.1 of Tryphoninae sp. A BG-2022a. Classification (NCBI taxonomy): domain Eukaryota; kingdom Metazoa; phylum Arthropoda; class Insecta; order Hymenoptera; family Ichneumonidae; species Tryphoninae sp. A BG-2022a. The sequence goes on along the minus strand of JAPYZT010004047.1, from coordinate 86 downwards.
TTTATTTTATTACGTGAAAATCTTCGGCGTTGATTAAGCTTGAAAAATGGATTTTATTTTCTATTTTCCGAGCATTATTCCGACTG
>JAPYZT010004046.1:0-18068 GCA_030522965.1 Tryphoninae sp. A BG-2022a | reverse complement strand
AGACCTTCGTACGGTACTACGTCACCAGATGATATTGTCAGAGTCCTTGATTGCCCAGGTTCAGGAGGGTAGAGTGAGTTTTTGGTAACAGTGGACACTACGGATATTGTACGATTCTGTCTTATCAACCCTTGGGTAATAGCACTCTATCAGACTTTCGTCTTCATCAATCCCAGAGGTCCGTGGCTCACCCTTCTTGGTTATCATGGAACCTGCTCGATCAACCCTCTAACAATATCGATCCAATGTCGCGAGGATAGCTGCGCATGCGTGTCGCAGGGATCCCCTCTCAGCGCGCTTATCGTTTCATCCCTTCCATTCCCAATCGTCAGGACGATTCGCGACGTCGAAGAACGAGGATGATAGACCAAAACAAAGGCGGTGTCTGTCCAGATTCGAAGTGAGCGTGCAGCCGTGACGTATGAGCACGTAAAAAAGTGTCTTCCGCTGGACCGACAGATTTTCGCCGATAAAATTCTACACCGTACATGAAATTGTTCATTTGGACAACGCGGCTATTAAACCTGGGCTAAAATGACGCCGGGACTTGGTCACGATCCGCTATCAACCTACAACATAACGGTCCTGAGTGAGTAATCGTTCGGTGCGAATCTCCGCGGCGAAAGGTCGCCGTTTTTTCTTCTTCTTTTTTCTTCTTCCTCGTCTCTTCGTCTCGTTTCACGTTGCCCTTCACTGGTCCCACGTGAACAAGGTAGACGTTTATCGACGCGAACCAGGGAATAAATTTGCTACCGCGAAAGCGCGGGTATATTCCCAAGGCTCGTTCGTCGTAACGGGGCATCCTTCTCCCATGCTCTTTTATTATTCAAGGTAACGCGGCTCTCTGCCTCTGGCAACAGCCGCAGCATGTTCTATTTCAATTGGCGAATTTTTGTTTCGCACTCTCGTACTCGGCCCCGTCATCGAAAAAAGGGATACTATTCATGCACTCGGTCCTCATCGTCGGTGAGCATGATTTGCAAAAAGAAATGTATCTTCATAACTGTAAAACTAGATTTCCGATGTCGAAATTATGATGAATAATTATGTAACGAGGACGCCATGTGTTTATATAAAAGGATTCATGCTACTTTCGGGATGGGCTTGGCACGTGATTTGCGCTCCGGATATATTCTCCTGGAACTTCAGTTTCTTACTGCTCAACATCGGCCAACTGGTATACATCGTTTATCAGATGAGACCAGTGAAATTCGATCCGGAACTCGAGGAGGCTTATCACACGCTCTTCTATCCTTTCAAGGTAAGATCGCAAAACGTTGATATTACTGAATCGAAGAGAATGAGCGAAACAATCCTTTTAGTTTATTATTTGTATTCCAGGTTTCGAGACACCAATTCAAGAGACTCGCCTCACCGGAATTTGCCACTATCATGTCGTTGCACGCGGGTGAAGCATACGCGATGCAAAATTTGACGAGAACCGACAGACTGGGCTTGCTCCTCAGTGGCAAAGTCAATGTACTTAGCGATACGAATTTTTTACACCCAATACTGCCATGCGAGTTTTTGGATTCGCCGGAATTTGAAAGTTCGCGCGCTTCCGTCGATGACAAGTTCAAAGTAGATAAAAATGTTGAGCATGGGTTAGTATCCATTACGACGATTTATTTTCCTAATTAAATATTTATACAGGTGTCTATCGTCGCAGCCAGTTCGTGCAGATATCTTTACTGGCAACGAACGGCCCTAGAATATTTGTTGGTGAAAGAAGCTTATCTTGCAACGGTTTTGACGACTCTGGTTGCACGTGATATAGCTACAAAGTTGTACGCCATGAACAACAAGGTACAATTATTACAATGGCGCATAATTAATAAGATAAGTAATCGATCTATGTTTATAAACAAAATTACGATTTATTGATTATTATTAAATTCTCGTATTATACGAATTATCATCATTATGTTCCCTGTCAGATAGTTACAGATAAAGGTTCGCATTTGGATATAAGGCTACCTTCGATAAGCGCTGGCTTAGGTATCACTGGGGAATACAGAAGTCCAAGAGCCTCGAGGCAGGCTCTCATACGAAGGAAAGATAACAAGCTTGCCCCTAATAATGGTAATTTATCCTTTAATACTTAATTACTTAATGTAAAATACTTCATGTTGAAATGCAATAATGATTTTATAATTAATTAATAGTTGAGTCGTTTAACTATTTCCATGTTTGGTATAAACGTTATATTATACATTTGATTATATTTGCCATTTAACTTCTCAACGTTTTTTTTACACTTTATTTCAAGTGAGTGGCGCAAAGCCCAAGGATCGGCCTTTAAACAACCTCACGAAGCTCGGTGCGCCTAACATGGAGCCATTGCCAGAATTGCCTTCGTGCGACGATCTCGCCTCGAGCGGAGTCGAGAGCTGGCTCGACTCATCGAGCAAATATCACAGTTGCGAAATCGTCGATGATGAATGACGAACAGCCTCCGTCGATACCCTCGGCTCGCAGGACGATTGTTCTTTGGAATCATCGAGTTGAGAATTCGATACGACGTCGTTGATGAAAATGACGTGTCGATTCTCCAATGGGTTATCGTACGGTGCTTTGATAGAATGGACGATCAGTCGGAATATTTTCTTCAAAAATTCCGATAAGGATGTATTATCTGACTAATATCAAACTTACTCGGGGATAAAGCAGGCGAAAGAAACAGTCGCGACAATGTGATTTGAACATGCGACTGTCAAACCCTGATATTTTTTTATTCACTCAAGTATTCGTTGCCAATACTCCGGAAATAATGGAACAAAGATATTTCGGAAAGATTATTTCATCTTGAAACGTTTCATCGAGCTCGTCGGTAGCTAGATAAACCGATAAAAATGAACGTTGTTTCAATCAAACGATTTCATTTACTCTGAGTATTCGAATTCGAGTGAGGTTGTACACTATAGGTATATTATTACCAATCGTACCACTCGATCATACTCGTTCGGCCTTTGCGAATTTCACGCGTCTTCGTGGTTCGATATTGTCGTGAAAGAAGACGTTATACGATACGTGACGAGACATTTGTTTTATCATTTTTTTTTTTAACATTTCTCGTCAAATTTAGCAATAACAAATTTATACGATGATGCAAAGACGTTGATTATGATAATCTCCCAACTAGTTGTGTATACACAGATTATTATTATAATTATTATGTTGTTGTAATAAACGTTTGAATAAGATATTTTACTACCTTTTGTTGTATTTCAATTCCTAGATTTTTGTGTAAAAACAATTTCAGGGAAAAAGAAGACAACCACTCTAGAAAAATTGATATTCAATCGTCTATTATTATAAATAGACACAGATTATTGTTATAATTATTATGTTGTAATAAACGTTTGAATAATATAGTTTACCATCTTTGTTGTATTTCATTTCCTAGATTTTTCTATAAAGATAATTTCAGGGAAAAAGAAGACAACCACTCTAGAAACGTTGATATTCGATCGTTTATTATTACAATTAGACACAGATTATTATTATAATTGTTATGTTGTTGTAATAAACATTTGAATAATATAGTTTACCATCTTTGTTGTATTTCAATCCCTAGATTTTTCTGCAAAGATAATTTCAGGGAAAAAGAAGACAACCACTCTAGAAACGTTGATATTCGATCGTCTATTATTACAATTAGACACAGATTATTATTATAATTATTATGTTGTTGCAATACACGTTTGAATAATATAGTTTACCAGCTTTGTTGTATTTCAATTTCTAGATTTTTCTATAAAGATAATTTCAGGGGAAAAGAAGACAACCACTCTAGAAACGTTGATATTCGATCGTCTATTATTATACTTAGACGCAGATTATTGTTATAATTATTATGTTGTTATAATAAACGTTTGAATAATATAGTTTACCATCTTTATTGTATTTCAAATCTTAGATTTTTCTATAAAGATAATTTCAGGGAAAAAGAAGACAACCACTCTAGAAACGTTGATATTCGATTGTCTATTATTACAATTAGACACAGATTATTATAAGAATTATTATGTTGTTGCAATACACGTTTGAATAATATAATTTACCATCTTTGTTGTATTTCAATTCCTAGATTTTTCTATAAAGAAAATTTCAGGAAAAAGGAAGACAACCACTCGACAAAAGTCGATATTCGATCGTCGTTAACCGTTCACCGAGACAATTTTTTCCATCACGTATGAATTCACTAAATTTCCAACATGGCAGCGCTCATTTTACAGAACCCGTTGACAAAATAAAGACGAGATTGGCTTGTCGCTCTCTATACTGAGCGAGATACGCGCCACCACGCAATATCGAACGACATCGGAAACATTTTTGAAACTTATGGCATTCGGTTATGGAAAATATATTCAGTAAATTTTTCAACAATGTAGTTAAATTATGAATGGAACAATTTCACTATTACTACGGATTTGTAGCAAGTGTTTTCATAAAAAAAAAACAGTAAAGTGCAAGAGCTCGTCACATGAAATCTCGAGAAAAAGTGTAAATAATAAAATAAATAAACCGAAATTACAAACCGTTTACAATGATCGAAATTAATTTTTTATAAAAGCATAGTGGTATTGGTATAAACAACTAGAATCCTTGGGCGCTTCTACTCAAGCAACTCAAGAAGAACCAACAATTTTCTACAAATGTTTTTGATAATAAAGACTCTGCCTAAACATTGTTGCGAACTTGTATTTTTCTGAAAATGTACACGTCATCAAGGAACCAGTGTTGGAGAATTTTATCACCAATCTAGAAGATTCTATTCTGCAAGGTGATTTCAAGAGGTCGTTCAGAAGTTAATCGCCCTATTATCTTTTCTTATTATGCTAATCCTGATCCGCTTTAGAAAAGTTCAGTGGCATCAACCCCCGGGAAGCGATTTAATCAACTTAATGAGATTTATCGTACGCTTCTAGGTTTATATATGTACATTATACACGGTCATTAAGTGTTGAATGATGTAGATTTTCAGTTTGACGTCGTTTATGCGAGTACTTTACGAATCCTCGAGCACTCGTGTTATATCTTTGGGAAACACTTAATTTACCGCATTTAACCTCGATGATAAACAAAGATGAGTATTATGTCGTAAAGCCTGGGATGAGATATAATCATAATTGATGTACACCTCACTCGTCTAATGCGCATATTTTTTATTCGAATGTTATAAACACATAAACAAATTTAAAATATGATTGATAAGCCGGATATATAATCAAAATTCGAATAAGCCCACGCAATTCATTCAGACTCGGGACAAACCAGAAGATTTGACTGTCATTGATTAATTATCAAAATACACAAATTTTTATTTCTCTGCTTTACCAGCGTTTATCGCCATTTGCAACGATAAATCGCCGGAAGATGGTACAATTTATATATTTAAAAAAAAGCTAAATGAAAACATGAAAGGCCAAGATTTTTGTGGTTCGTGTGACATACAGCAGCGATTATTGTCATCCGGTGCATCGACTATTATTTTTCAACGTCGTCCAACGACGGAAACGTTTTTCACGATTTCTCAAGAAACGCCAGATGACCAATGGTCGCGCGAGGGCATGGTCACGACTTATATGTAACACGAAAGGTGGCAATTTGTATGAGCGAAAGAAAAACGCTAGCTTTTTGGCGCGTGACCAAACGTCGTTCATCTTTTAAGACCATCGGAACCATCATATTTTTTTTCCAAAAAATAAATCAAGTACGTTTTCCCAATTGATACGCATACAGTTCTCCTCGTTTGTTGCATATTCAGCATATTTTTCCATTGCAAACTTGATCACTCTCGTTTAATACAAACTCTTCAAACAATTTATCATAATTACTATTTATTAATTACAGGAAAATAAAAAATTCCAGTCGAAGAGACCTTCTTTTCCCTCAAACCTAACACGCTCTATGCACCGTTGTTAAGCTACAGTCGTAAAAGAAAACCGTGAGTGAAAAATATGACGTAACCAATAGAGAAAGAGCAAATGGTGCAAAAAAAGAGTTTGCATCAGACTCGCTTTGATCATAATAAAGTGTCGTAATGCTCGCACACACCTACGTATTTAATGAGAATACTGTGCAAGGGTGAAACGTGGCAGTGGGGCAGCAGGAAAAGAGGCGGCACGAATTGGCGAGTCTAAAAAATTTGCAGCAGGTCGAAGAGTGGTTCGATATATATAATAACAGCAGCGTTAGCACGTCTCGCCTATAACCAAGAGGGTGGAGAGGAGAGTCGATAGTTAAGCGAGTAAAAAAGAAAATCAATCGTGCGTATCGATTGTTCGTTACTTTATGCTCTCTGATTGTTCCAAAACTCGTAAAAATCGTTATTCTTTCCGAGAAATAAACATTTTTTTTCTTCTTATCGTGTCTCCGTCGTTACGACGGATTATTGGCTGGTACGCGTTAACGGCCGAGGAACGGTACGGAGAGCGAGAAAAGAAAGAAGTCGAGGAGGGAGAAAGGAAAAAGGAAAATGTTTCGTGATAGTAACGACTCGGTGTTCGACGAATAACTCTTCCGAGGCCTTTTCACACAACTACGAAGGAAAAAAGAATAAGACGGAATATCCCAGAAGCTTGTGCTATGACTGGCTGTGGCTAGTGCCTTGGTCGTCGCTCGTTATTTATGGAAAGTCTTATCGTGCCGGATGGATCTCTTTTGAGCGTCGAATGTGCGATGCTGTTGGATATATATATATATGTATCTACGTGCTGGTACTGTGCTTTAACGGAGGGGTGGGTTTTCACAACGGCCATTAAGGAAGATCGCTTTATTCCGTGGAAGAAATCGTGACCTGATTATCAAAGTGTGGCGTGGTGAGATAAAACGGCTGGCATATCAAGTTCCTCCAAGCTGCATTTACATTTCAACATATATATAATCACCATCTGGGGTTTGAACAATTGCGACTAATTCGTAACGAAGGAACGATGGTCAAGTGGTAATTATGGTTGGCATTATTTCAACGAGACGTTATTTCAATAATCCTCACACTTTTTGTAGACAATTCTCATTGCTCGTCACTTTTAGAGAAAATTCTCGTTGATGTTGGGATCGTCATTTCGTTTCTTTTTACGAAAGTTTATCATTCGTGATGCATAAATATATATTCTTGTAGATATCTAAACAAAAATCGTTTGCCCTTTGCCATGCTCAATGGCACTTGTTTCAGGTTGATGTAAATCAGACCTCGTACTGATTGATCGTCGATTTCGTTGTAATTTATCGTGGCAATTAACGTTCGAATTCTTATCACTGTACCGGATCAATCACTCCTACTCTTGCTTCAGCTTGGCATACGTGCGATCCAACTGCATACAAACGAGGTTCGCTCGCAGCGGAAATCGTACTCGAAGTGGATATAAGCGAGCTGCGTTGATGCGGGTCGTAGTTGGAGTTTGGCTTTTGGGGCAATATCTCTTGCCTCCTGCGAAGAAACTATCGGAAGAGACACGTATAGTTTCTCAAGTGGCTGATATAGTTTCTAGTCCAAGTTTTCCCACCGAAGTGGCAAGGTCCGGTGTGCCTCGTTGAGTCTGGCAGAACGAGACGGTGGCAGAGGGGAAGATTGATCTGGTCGAGCGGAAACCGAAGGTCGAAAAGGCATCTGCAAGTGTAATCGGCGAGCGAGTAGTCAGTAGAATATATATAATATGTGAATGTATATATATATATATATATATATTTACATATATATGTGTTTGATGGTTGTAGAGGAGGTGGTAGTTATACATCAGGTATCCGGAGCTTTTGTCCACGACCCCATTATTCGCCAGCGTCAAGGCTCTGATTCCTACCACCAAAACACCAATACTGTTTTATTTTCCATGTCGGTAGTCTGAGAGCTCGCCCACCTGATTTCTCACACTAGAAGCAAGGAATAAAAGCCTAATGCACGAAAATCTACGGCTTTCATCTCGAACCTGTCTGCGCGAGGCTCGAAGTTGGCCGAGCGTAAAAATAGATTGAACAGTGGTGGTGAAGAATAAGGAATATAAAAAGTGGAATAGCAACTTGGTTCTATATAGGTTATTCGTAAGCTCGTTTACTCCGATCTCGTAGTTGCCTTTGTAACGTTATTACCATAGAATACAAAAGGATCTTCAAGCTCGAAACTAATTTGTCGATATTAATGTAAATTGAACGAATTCGAATAAAACATTTTTCTTTTCTTTTTTAAACGATTCGTTCAGCTATAGAGGAATTTGTAACTGGGCCAAAATGGAGAAAGGTTTCCAGTGGGGAATGAACCGCGATAGGGATGATTAAGAGACGAAAAAACAAGGATGGGTTTTTTTTCTTACCCCTTTGGGGTAACGTACAAGGATAAACGGATAGCGGATATCAAGGGACGGGGGTGTTGTCCGATGTGTCACGCACGGGGGAATCAACCCCCTTGGTCTCGTGTCCGGGCGATGTCCGATGATCGCGAACACGCGACCCGATCTTCCATCTATTTATAAAAACTGAATTCACCCCCTACCATCGGAGTCGCATCCCCACCACTCGTGCAACTAATGCCACCGTTATAAAGCAAGGAAAAGGCAGATCGTGGCTTCATTGGTGTGCTGTTAACTGGCGAAGAAGGAAAACGAATGGAAAGAAGATAAAAGGGAGAAAATAATAAAAACCGGGTATGTGTGTGTGTCGGAGTGACTAGAGGACGTGACCGCGTATTATACTGTCCGCATCGCATTAGCGGTAATTGATCAGGCGCGGCTGCGATGCCGTATATATTATGTACATACACACATATATATATATATATATATATATATATACACACATATATACATACACACATATATATATATATATATATATATATATATATATATGTGTGTGTATGTACATATATGTAAGACTATAGACGGTGGATCCCAGTACAAGTAGTAACATAAGTGTGTGTGTCTTTTACTGGTGGTGGTTGATAGCAGTCTGACGACTAGACGGGGTCTACGGACTCGACGATAGAGAAATAGGGGTTGGGGGTGGCTTGAGAAAAAGAGAGAAAAGTCAGTGGTCGTCCACGATGCACGGTCATTGCTATCGATTTGCAAAATCAATTACTTAACAGCTGCCAGGGAGTAACGACAGGGGGACGTCACGACGTCTTTACTGTCTTACGACTGTAGCTACAGTAACATTCATAGCGGTTTATATTTTATGTATATATGTATGTCACACATATTTGTCAATTCGTGGCTGGTGTCTTTTGTGATGTTTACCGAATATAAGAACTGACACATTTCACTACCGGACGACACTGGGAGGGATTTTGCTTCGTTGTTATATGAGCGATCGTACTAAAGGGGTTGAAATTACAAACACTGATGATAGATCGATTGATTGTTTTTGTTGCTATGATAATGACGATAAAATATTCAGTTTTGATCGAATACGAAAGATTTACTAAGAGCTTATACATTTTTCTTTCTTTTACATTCAATTATTTATGAAGTAATTAGGAATTTGGGGCTCGTGCCACTTTCGTATGAGCAATTGTCAGGGTAATTCGATAAATGTCAACACCTGGGAGTAGACAGAACACCTGTAATTACTTCGGGTTAATAGTTAAATTGAAATATTAGTAAAATTTTCATTATGTTTATTATTAACATTATAAATTATAGCGAATTGACTATTTTAGATACAATAGTATGATATTAAAAAAAAACAAAATGAAAATTTTACTAATATTCCAATTTAACTATTAAACCGAAGCAATTACAGGTGTTCTGTCCATTTCCAGGTTTTGACATTTATCGAATTACCCTGACAGAACACCTGTAATTGCTTCGGTTTAATAGTTAAATTGGAATATTAGCCAAATTTTCATTTCGTTTATTATTAACATTATAAATTATAGTGAATTGACTATTTTACTTACAATAGTATGATATTTGAAAAAAAAACACTGTTTTTGAACTGTTTGTTACATTTTCCTATTTTCAAGGATTAATCAAAATTTCACAAAATCTTCAAAGATAGTAGGTCAGCTGGAATGAAAGACTTCGTTGAAATAGTTTATTCGAGCATAGTAGGATTTCACCTACGTTGCGTTGAGTGCTTTCGAGAAAAGAGAATCTTAAGTCATACATTTTCAGGTTGTAAACTGCCGATGTACTAGAACGAGAGGGACAAGTTCGAGCGTGTGTGGACGTATGTGCCTCGCGCAAATAGCCCTCTAGTACAGCTGCCCATAGTACAAGACTAACGTAATAGCAACAGAGGAGAAGCGCGGGCTGTCAAGTTAAGCTCGACAAAGTCTGTACATACAGCTTTGGGGACCTACATAGGTATAACACAAAGCTGTATGCCCATCATGCAGCAAACCTTGAGTCGTATACGTGCAGCTTGCAGATGAAACTCTCTTTCAGCTTCCTTCTTGCCCATCGTCAAACTTTCGTGACTGTGAATATCTCGCGTCGTTGCTTTGGGGCGAATTCAAACGAGAGGAAAGATTGTTTCGCCTCCGTTACCATTTATCGAGCCTCGAACAATTTTAAATATAGCCCAAGAAACGAGTTTGAATGACTTTTGAATAACTTCGAGGCACGCTCCAGGCATGTTTACTTCAGCAAATCGCGTTTTACAAATAATTTTTTAACTTATGAAATGAATTGACTTTTAAAACAAAGTCGAAATTCGTTTCATAATCGAATATCGCAGATATCTTTAACAAATTTCCATTAAACAATTAAAATCTTGGCTACAATGCAGAATACGTTAGTTTATACGAACTTTTTTAAAAATCAGATTTTATCTTGTTAATATAAATCAACCATACTTTCAGAAATTTAAAGATCTCGATTAAAAAGTTCTCTAAAACGACGTTATTCCCCAATGATCGATAGTGCTTTTCACACAGGATCGTACATTACGATATCACAACAAGCCCAAAGAGAAAAGAAGAGAGAAAAGAAAAGAGCGAGAGAGAGAGAGAGAGAGAGAGAGAGAGAGAGAGAGAGAGAGAGAGAGAGAGAGAGAGAGAGCGAGAGAGAGAAAGGGAAGGGGGGAGAAAGAGCGAGAGGGAAGGAGAGAGAGAGACAGGGAGAGTAACTGTCCAAATGCCGAGAGAGAGGGAGCTTCGTGAGTCGAGCGACGCTCGTGCAGTGCTGCCACCTGCTCGGAGGGCGTGGCGCTAGTTCCACCCTCGACCTTAGTAGTCGGAGGGTAGCATCAGGCCGCGGCGCACCGTGACCTCGCACGTTCGCGAGAGTGAAGCAAGCTGCTGCTGCTGTGTGTGGCTCGTATACCCGTTAGTAGTAGCAGCTAGAGAGGCTACCACTGCTGACATCCACGACCACCCCTTGCCTCGTTCTAACCCCTCCCTCCCCCCTTCGCAATCTCACCACGGGTCCCACTCTCGGCAGCGAGCCGTGTGTCTGTGTGTGTGTATGTGCGTAGGTGTGTGTATGCGTCGTGTGTGCGGCGATAGCGTGTGGACACGAAAAGCGAAGAGGCCGCGAGAGGTTCTCTCACACGCCCCCCCCTCTCGATGTGACTCTGACGGACGGACGAACGTACCGACGTGTGTGTATACACGCATATATATACATATATTTATATATATATATGTATATATATATATGTATATATATATCTGTGTATTCATATATACATATATACATATACATATATATATATATGAAATATATATTTATATATATAAATATACACGGTAAACAAGTAGCACATGGACGAAGAGTGAAGTTCGAGTTCGTTAAGGGTAACGTGTGAGAAACGTGGCCGTATCCCGGGTAAGAAATATATATAGGAGAAAGAAAATTGGTGTAGAGAGAACACGAGAGACAGTGAGGAAAGTGGTGCCGTGAGATAAAAGAGAAATATCGTGTTGGAGTTTGCCCCGTCACGATGACGTCGTCGTCGTTCTCGTCGTCGTCGTCGTCGTCGTCGTCATCGTCGTCGTCGTCTTCGTCGTCATCTTCATCGTCTTCGGTAGACGGAAGCATGAAAATTGCGGGGCGAACGAGACATCGAGATAATGCAACGCGTAGCCCGGAGCGTACGATTGGCGAAAAGGAAAATCGTGTCGAAGCGTCAGAGGGTTATCAGCAGCAGCACCACCACTACCACCGCCAGTGACCGTCATGGTGGGAAGTAAACATACGAGGAGATTCCTCCGCAGCGCAACGCTTACAGCACGCATCCCTCTGGGATATCACGATTCTCGTATTATCGAATCATTCCCATTGTTATCATCGTTAACATCGTCTTCGTCGTTATCATTGTCATCGACGAGACAGCCGCGTTTTTGCACAGTGCCGAGGAGACGCTGAAAAACTTCTTTCCCTCCTCAATCTTCCATCGTTCGTGCGACACGTTTCTTTTTTTTGTTTTTTCATCGAATTATACGACGCGTGCATCACTGGCTAGGCCACTGTGTTCAGTGTGTTTTTTAAATACATATGTATATAAGTATGTATAGATCGATGTATATACATATGTATACATGTATATTGCGTAAATAATCCGGGAGAACTTGAAAACGAGTGAAACGAAGAATATTTGTTTCGTCTTTAATACAGTGCGAAAGAGGGAAATCTTTCTATTCAGTGCGAAGTCATTCTTAAAGTCTCGCTGAGATAGGATCTACTTGAATATCTCTGGCCTTGATTCTGTAGATGAGAATTTTCATCGTGAGGAAATTTTCGTCATTGTGTTTCCGGGGAGAGGCGCAGGACGGAGGAGTAACTCGTGAACGGACCGAAGCGAGGAAACGTACGTGATATATCTTGTAACGTGGGAAACTTCTACTACTATCCGTTACTACTACTCCAGAGAGTCTACTACATTTACGTCTACTAGACGACTACTACTACCACCGCGAGGCATTACTGGGAGGACAGAGACGCCGCGAGCGTCGCGCGCCGGATCGTGACAGGGTTTTACTACTTGGGAGCCCGGTGTGTCTGACTGTACATCAATCTTTTCCACTGATACGGAGCTGCCGCTCGTACCATGCGAGGCTGTACCGTGGTACTCGGTATTTACGAGTGGTTTTGTGCGTCTGTGCAACCTTACAACGGATATTTGAGAAATTATCACGAAGCCATGCACGACGTAGGCGTTGTTTGCGCGATACAAGACGAAAAGAAGAGAATTCAGTAGTTACGGAAAGTGCGAGTCAGACTCGGTGACAAAAACGAAAATTTCTCGGGTACGAAAAATATCTCGTCTCTCCTGTCACGTTAAGGGGAAGCTAGACACTCGGTAAAGATTAATTGTGTGGAAGATAGACACGAAATTCGTTTTTCACGTACGAGAAAGGACGAAACGAAGGAAAATCTGTCTCGCCACATCGAGCGGGAAATTTCCGAAGCATCGAATATAAAAATAAAAAAAGAAATTACCGTGGGAATTATTGACGAGAAAGAATGAGAGGGAACGGGAAAAAAGAGAGGATAATTTTTCCATTGTGCTCGTAGACGGAGAGTGCGGCGTGTCCGTTTCGACGTTGAAACAATGAAAGTACGATGTGGTTCGTGCGATGAATTCATTTAACGAGTCTGCTGTGTACTAACGGCAGGATACGTCAACGCTTCCTTCACTCGGCCGAGCGTCACTTGTACAAAAGAAATAATACGTTTAACAATAATGATTTGAACGGAAAGAAAAAAGTTAAAAATAAAGCGAGACAAGAAGAAAAAGATTTTAAACGATAGAGAAATAACGAAACGCCAGTGTACCGCGATTCAATGTCGAATCGCCGGTAGCCTCGCGCGTGTTTTTACCAAAGTCAATTGCGATGGTGTTGCACGCGATTATCGATGTGATCGGGATCGTCGACGAAACGTCATCCTGCCCCGTAAGAAATAATAATTCGTCGGCTTTCAAACTGTATACACTGATAACAAAGCTGCGCTACACTTACAGAAGACTGAGCTGTATTATCCAGCATTCCGAACAACATATCGCATATCCACCATAAGGTAACATTTTTTCAATCGAAACAAAATTCTCGTCTCTCAAAAAGAAATTATTGTCTTCAATTTCAAAATAAAAACTCCATTATTCATACAATTTTTTTATAAATTGTTAATAATTAACGAGCCTGCTACGATCAAATTGTCTCTCCCAAAAATCCAAATAAATTCCACGAGTCTTATCGGATTGCGTGCAAGGTAATACCCAAAATGCGCAGAAATAAGCGAACGTCGAAAAATGTGTCGGTTTTTTGAAAAAAAATGGCCCATATATATTTATATAAGAGCGCTCCGTTTCGCGCGATATATTAATCATCATGGCTTATGCTGCAGCTGCAGAAACAGCGACCAGCATCATCACGTCACGTTTCCGTTTTTCACACGCACGTGTACACCCTTCAGTGTAGTACAGTCGCATGCGCGTGCGATTCGCTGTCGCTCTCACTCTCTCCCTATCTCTCTTCTCCCTCTCTAGCTCTCCCACCCTCTCTCTCACCCTTATCGACTTGCATTTCCCCCGCTCGGCCGGTGAGTACATTACGGCTACGCGTGCTACATGCATACATACACACACACACACACACACACACGCACACACACACACACACACACACACGCACACACACACACACACATATGTATATATATATATATATATATATATATATATATATATACACGCTTCTACACATGTCTATTATATACGTGGTATGATAACAGACAGGAGAGCGCATGTGCAAGTGCGGAACGAGGATGCATAAATCTTGTAACTCGTGCGTGTTTGTCGTGTGTCGTCCCCGATGCTGTGTGCCGTGTCGCTGGTCGACTAAACCATCGCTCTAACCATCGTGTGTATCCTACCCTCTCTCTCTCTCTCTCTCTCTCTCTCTCTCTCTCTCTCTCTCTCTCTCTCTCTCTCTCTCTCGCTCTCCTTCTCTTCATTACAAAGTCAGTGCGTTGTTCAACGGCACATTTATGTTAGTTAGACAGCGAGCACACAACGCGGTGCCAATTTCACTCGTGGGTTATATCGCGGTGTATTCGCAACAGTGTCAGGGGGTTGCAGCTTCCCGAACGTGCTTATCTTTATTTATACGGGGGGCGGGTCCGTGTGGATGGAACACTTACGGAAATCGAGCGACCGAACGTTCCAGGCTCGAGCAAATGGACTCCTTTGGCTTTTAGAAGTACCTACCTGTATACACCACAAGCATGAACCACAAAAATGCGAGCTTTTTTCCAATCGTACATTTAATCTACGTAACGATGGTCCGAAATTCAATGTCTTCGTGAATCGATCGCTTACGTTAAAAGCTCTTTTATTGTTCTCAACAATTTTATAATTCTGTTTTTATAATTCTAAAAATTGATTAATCTAGTTAAATGTTTAAAAAAATTGTTACAATGCACAAACACGATAGTCATTGATTCTTTAGGTCTACTTAGTTAACTCGGTGTAAAAAAGAATTATTCTCACCAATTATCCAATTGCCGTTTCGGGATTCCCTCATCGCATTCCTCGTCGATTCGAATACCAAGCACTAACAGTCGTATATTATTTAGGTCGTGCTTGAGAATTCGCGAGTCCAAGGTCTGGCGTTTTTTTCTTTCTTCTTTTTCAGGTAACTCGAAAACTCCAGAGAACAAATAATTGCCGGGCATGCGATCTTAGCAAATTGCACTTTTACCTGTTGCTGCTCTGTCGCTCACCTCTCTGCGTGTTTCTCTCTCTCTCTCTCTCTCTCTCTCTCTCCCTGCCTCGTTCGCGCTCGTGTACAATGCTATGCACTGCCGATCGGATGAAAGAAAATTTTTGATCACTGTATTCGTACCAAAAACCGGGGAAAATGTAAACTTACGAAAAACAAAAACAAACTTTCGTATAATGTAAATGGATCCGAGAAATTTGAATAATCCTTTTTTTCTTTATCGGGAATAATATCACCTGATATATATGCTAATTCTCTCTTTTATCGTGAAAAAAAAAGCAGAATAATTTTACGTCGCGGGAAAATGAGTGGAAAAAAGGCATGAATGAAAACGTCGTGAGCAATTTTTTTCTTCCAGACGTGTAACTTGGGGCGAGTATAAAAAAGTCTGTGTCGTGATATACTCGGAGGATTGTGAACGGCCAGACACCGAGGGAGAATATGAATAGATTCTTTTTTTTTCCTAGGCAGTGAAACATTTTTTCTATTTTCTCTCGTAGTTGCCTCTTTGCGAAGCGTTTCTTTAGAAAACTACTTTTATCTATCATTCTCACTCCACAATTCGTCCGCACCCTCCTTTCCTCCTTTGGACATTTTCGCTTTCCTCCCCCTCGTTTCGACCTCTTTTTATACGTTTCTCCCTCGTCGTTTCTTCTTTCCTTAGAAAAAATATACCACGCACTGCACGAAGAATCGTCGTAGATTATAAATTCACATAAACCCGTAGTGCGGTGCAAGGTTAAAGTCGAGTGACGAGATAGAAAGAAGACTGGTAAGGAGGGTGAAAGTTAAGAAATGGCTGAAGCTTGAAGAGAGGGATCGCTGAATAGCTTGCTTTCTCGATCGGCGAGCCGGTACACCCGACCTTTCAATTCAGAAACACGCCCTCTCTCTCTCTTTCTCTCGTCTCGTCGGCCTCCTAACATTTATTATTTTTCGTTGGAATTGCTTTTCTTCCGCCCTCGAGCTTTCATTTCGTTCTGGGTAAGCCCCGCGAGCGTATCGCTTAATGTTGAGCCACTTCTAATTACAAAAATTTTATTTCATTCGCAGGATTAATTTATCATATAGCGTACAAAAAGGGTCTGCAAAGCTCTCGAAAAAAAGCTTTCCAAATTGGTAGATCGTAATAATTTGTTTATGTCCATCGGACTTTTTATTGCCGAGTTTATTGATCAAAAATAAATAAAGAATCGAAGTTAATTTTGTTTTTCTCTTAATTCGTGTTTCCTTGAAACGAGATTCGTCTATTAATTTTATCTCTTGTCGAAAATATTGAATAGACTTTGCAAGAATACAGTATTTTTCCGAAAATTATTTCTACGTCTGAGAAAATGTTGTTGATGACTCGCGACACTGAATCCACTCGAGTCCCTTTTTCTATAGATCGAAAGCCATAGAAGCATCGGTTGGCCGAAAACGTCGAAAGAACTCACGTAATAATGTATATTGTATGGCCGACAGTGATGGCAGACGCGATAAGGGCTTCGAGGCTTTTCTCCCGCTAGCGCGGGATATTCGGCAATATCGATCGGCAGGCCGAGCGCGTACTCGTATATTTTCCCTGAAAATCCAGTCGGTCTAAAAACGTAATTATTTTCACCAACGAAGGTCGCTTAAGAATCGTCCGAATTCGCAAAAATTGACGAAAAATTGAATAAATAGCAAAAAAGGAAGAAAAAAAACCCCGAAAAAAAACACGGATAAAAAACTGCTGTTCCATTCGAGTCGTCGAAGAGTACGTGAAAAAGAAAGTATAATACCAGCGAGAGGAAAGCTGCGGTACGCCGTACCGCATATGTTTGAGGTGGAGAAATAACGAGCGAACTCCGGGAAATTGCTCGGTAAAGCCCGAATAAATTTTCGCTGAAAATACGATTCGCGGTTGTATACGCCGCGTGAATATAACATTAAACGGGAAAGGAAGCGAGTTTTCCATTGTTTCCCGTGAGCGTTGTATCGACAGGAAAAGCTTGGGCGGAAATATCAACATCCCCCGTTACGCAAAAGTAATCACGAGTTTTTCGATTCTTTAATTTTCTGGACCCTCTTGCGAGATTATAAATGATTCGTATCTGTGCGTGTATTTTTTCATCTTTCATTTCTTTATACTCATCAGAAATGG
The DNA here is from genome assembly GCA_030522965.1 of Tryphoninae sp. A BG-2022a. NCBI lineage: Eukaryota > Metazoa > Arthropoda > Insecta > Hymenoptera > Ichneumonidae > Tryphoninae sp. A BG-2022a. The sequence continues at coordinate 276 of JAPYZT010004046.1, read as the reverse complement.
AACTTCGTAACGTTGTATTCGAGGGTGGGGAGAAAGCCGAGAACCGATAATTCTTCGTCGCCGTTAGAAGAGTAATTAAATTCCATTCGGGAGGGTATATCGTGCGATGCTCGGCGTTTTCTCCCACCCCTTTCCCTCCTTCTCCCTCTCCCCATCTCTATTTCTCTCGTTCGTGGCTTACGGCATGAAAACGGATTTGCAATTTCATTATTGTTATATGATATACCCAATGCGATATCTGTGACATTTCTGTAACCGTACTCTCTCTCCCTCTCT
>JAPYZT010004045.1:0-14236 GCA_030522965.1 Tryphoninae sp. A BG-2022a | reverse complement strand
CAAATTTCTTTTTTTTTTTTTTTTTTTTTTTGTAATGTTATTATCTCGAGTGCAATTATTAATCCTCGGATTATCGAGGAAAGAACAGCTTATGACTTCGCGGGGATGATAAATATTTTTCAAATTTTTATTAAACATTATTTTCATTGTTTACAATTTAATCGTTTATTGTTTCTCGTGCGTCGGTTTTTGAATATTCGCGGAAAATATCGGTTGTATTGTTTCTACGATTTATCGGACGACGTTGTCGTGCGCGTCGATGAAAGTCAAACTCACCCGGGTTGTGCGACAAATATTTATCAACGGCGCGAACATATTGATCGCACATCGGAAAACATATTTTTTCTTTGTTTGGTGTTGATTAAACGTTGAGTCAATTGTTTAATTAATACAGTGTTTTGAAGATATAATTTTTTTTTGTTTTGTTTTTTTTTTTTTGATAACACAACTTTAAGCGTGTGGGTATATGTTTGGGTATGTTTATATTTATACATAAAGCGTTATTGTATTTAGTTTCACCTTATCGAGACGGGAAATTACGCTTTTGAAAAAGTAACATCTGCGATCTGGTCGTATCCGCGATTTTTATTATTCCTCGATTCGAGGAATTAGGCGAGACGACTATATAAAATTTTATCGTTGTCAAATTTATTTTCCTACTGTGATTGAAAACGATCGTCTGACCCAAAAAAAAAAATATTCGCTCGTATTATAATCTTTATCGAATTTCGATAACAATGAGGACACTTGTCCGATAACGATAAGAATCTATTATACGTCAAGTAACGAGGTAATAATAGGAATCAAGTATTATACACGTTTCGCAGATGTTTATTTTAGTCATAAGTTAAAAAAAACCGTGTGACAATTGATAACATTTATTTACATAGGAATAATTTTTTTGTGATAAAAAAAGATATTTTTAATTACTATGAAAAATGATAAAATAATTTTTAATTAAAAAAAAATTGTTCGAAAATCCATGGCGAATACAGCGCGTGTATAAATATCGTAGCAATTCTAAGTATCGACGGAATCGCGACATGTGCTTTTGCGCGTATTCGAAGCGTGGATGCGCGCGCTTATACCGTGGCCATTGTTGCTGTAGGTATACAGATGCGCGCGCGATCCTGTACGGAAGAGAAGTGAGACGCGCGCATTTGCAGGTCCGCGCCGGCGCGGTTCCCGCGAGGGGCAGAGAGAGGGGGAGCGCGGTAGGACCGAGCGCCAGTGGTAGCGAGCACGGTGAGTGGAGTGGGGTTTGCCGGACACCTCGGTGGTGGGGGAATAGAAACGGAGCAGTGAAGGATCGGCGAGCGAGGATGGCGAGGTATATACCGGTACGTAATTCCCGCGAGGGGCACAAACCACGCGGTGTCGCGAACAAGGTACGACGAGTCCGTACCGTATAAAACTTTAACTTGCACTCGTCCAGAGAGGACAACTTTATACTTATACAACGCTTTTATGTACCACGAGTTTTTTTTATTCACGTTCGAGTCTTCGCTACAGACGCATCTACTGTACGTTCGTTGATGTGTTCTCTCGTTTCGCATTGCACGCTCGCGTGTGTATATGTGTGTGTGTCCTTCGGGAGCGCGCGCGCCGTAGTCTTCTCGATCGATACACGATGAAACGCGTGTTTTCAACTCGAAATCTGCCCTACCTCGTAAGCTGACAAACTACTGTACATATATGTGTGTGTGTACGTTATAGCGAGCACGGGTCAAATTTTGTGTCTCAACATAGAGCGACGGGCGCCAATGACGAGAGGCTTTGTATAGAATCACGGCAACGTGAGAGAGACAGAGACAGAGAGAGAGAGAGAGAGAGAGAGAGAGAAAACGTTACGCAATCAACCGGTAAAAATCATCGAAGGAAAAGAACTTTACACTTTTTTTTATTCGCAACGTTCAAACGGGATTTCTTTTTTCACCTTCCTTGAAGAAAAAAAGACCAGTGGTGTTACAATACACCCAGCGTATCGTGATTCGAACATGCGAGGCTAGAAAAGGAAGAAAAAGAAAAAAAGAAAACGTGTCTCTGAGCCAACGCGCAGATAGGAATTAAATAAAAGAAAAATAACGTCGTAATATTTGAAGAATGCTAATAAAATCGTACGATCTAATTGATCTAAGTGACGCTTTATCATCGATCAACGAGTGTGTGACAATTGAAAACAAAGATACGAGAAAATACGCGGAGGAATATCGTCTCGATTGTAGTCGTTGGAGAGCGAAGCGGGAACTCCACGAACTGCCGCCGCGGCGCTGCGTCCGCGCGGCAACACAACGATACAGTTGGTACGTGCCAATACACGGAGCGCCGGTACGCGAGACTACACACGGGAGAGTGGTGCGCCGTTAGTACGTTAACACGACGTATTGGAGAGCCACGCTGCGCATCGTTGTGTACGCGCATGCGTGTGTCTGTGTGTACTGTAGTAGCGGGTAGGGCGGTGGTGGTAAGAAATAAAAAAAGAGGAAACGAGGATTTTTCGGTAGAGAGAGAACACAGAGCTCATCGAGAAGAGGAACATAGAGAAAGACAGAGAGAGAGAGAGAGAGAGACAGAGAGATCTCGTGGTGCGGCATCGACTAACCTCGTCTCTCCTACAACCCATCAAAACTTTATTCTCACACACTCTCTTCGCAGATAAATACGTCGCGAGTGCCGGGCGTTTTTTTAAATCTAATTATTACAAACTCTAACCTCCACGGATAATTATCGAGAGATAGAAAAATTGCGTACTTTTGTTGGACGAGAGTGAGACAAACAGTGACGAGTGTGCGCAGTGAGGTTGACAGAGAAGAACATAGGTAAAGCAACGGAGAGAGAGAGAGAGAGAGAAAGCGAGAGACAGAGATTCGTTGGTCGGTCGCATGCGTGCGAGCGCAGCAGCAGTAGTGGCAGCAGTGAGCAGGCAGAGCAGCGACTCACCACCAGAGGGGTCCGCCAAAGCGTCGACGCGCCGCAGTATCGTGGTTGCGTGATCGCCGACGCATCGCGCGATTATTAGAGCTGACCGTGTCGTGGTTTCAGCGAGGTTGGTTCTCGCGACGTGTGCCGCCTTTTTTTTCTCCCCTCGCTCGCGTCGAGGTTGCGAAAAGAAAAGAAAAGAAAAAAACGAACGAGTGTGTGTGTGTTATTTGATCCGACGGTAAACGTAAAGCACAATTATACATCGGATTTTAACGTTATTTTAACTCTCTTCTCTCGTATCCCTTCCCTACCGATCGAGGTGAAATTCGGAAGAGAAGAAACTCGAGGTTAATCGCGTTACCACCGCGTGTTCTCGCGCCGGGCAACGCTAGAAAACGAGAATTTTAACGAAACAAAAAAAAAGAAAGTTTACGAAATCGTTCCCGTGTTTGAAGAAAGTGTGTTCGTCTTTTTTTTTTTTCTTCAAAATTTTGGATAACGTCGCAGTGACTCGACCGGTTGTTCACAAACCTTCTTACAAGAATTATCAACGACAAACCACTCTTTTTTTTTTTTTCAATCATGGATGACACGGAATCGAAGAGTGTAATGGGAATTGGAATCCCGGTCCTCGTGGCGATCGCGACTCTTGTTATCGGCGCTTTCGCGCTTCTCGTCAGCCACATCGCCGGTCTCTTCTCACGACCAAACAAGAATCCGAACAAGAGTAAGTCGTTATTCCAATATTGTTTTTTTTTCTCTCTCTCTCCTGGACGCGTATATTTATTCCTGCTGGTATAAAAAAAATCTTACGAATTCTTTGGTAATTTTTTTTGTTCTATTTTTTTTTAGAAAATTATTTCACGAACAGCATCGAAGAATTTCCGTTGTACAATGCTGCTGCTACATAAGCTACGCGCGTTCTTTTTTGGACGAGACTCGCTTCTCGTCTCCTTTCTTCTCTCTCTCTCTCTCTCTCTCCTCCATTCTTCTTTCTTCTCTCGTTCGTTGTTATGTCGAGTTCGCGTATATATATATATATATATGTATATACAATGCGTATAACAAAACGGGCACATGCGCGCGCTCAACGCCCGTGAACGTGGTGAGTGAGAGATGCGCCCGCGCAAATATATATAGCCTTATGCACATATAGCTATATAAATATGCATCACGAGCACAATGAAAATATCAGTGATAAACGAATGCATGAAACATTGCATTTGCGTTTATCCACTGGAAACAATGTACCACAGGGAATAAAGCGCTTTATATTTGCTTTCTTTTATTTCAATGGACGTTTCATTCTTAGGAATAAAAAAAAGGGAAAATGATATTTTATCGTTGCAAAAAATAGAAGAGTTTTAGGAAACGCTCTTGGAGATACGAAAATGGGAAGGATGTAAGGATTTGGATTAATGCGTTCTGGATGAAAATTGGGAATCCTAATGAGAGGAAGAAGAGAGTGGAAACAATGTACCACAGGGAATAAAGCGCTTTATATTTGCTTTCTTTTATTTGGATGGACGTTTCATTCTTCGCAATTAAAAAAAAAGGGAAAATGATATTTTATCGTTGCAAAAAAAAAAGAATTTTACGAAATGGTCTTGGACATACAAAAATGGGAAGGATGTAAGGATTTGGATTAATGCATTCTAGATGAAAAATTGGGAATCCCAATGAGAGGAAGAGTGTAGAGTGTGATCGTTGTACCACGGATCCTTGCTTGCAGGATATTATACGTGGAAGAGGATACATGGTGTCTTTCACGAAAACGTATTGCGGTATCGCGGTGACGATATAGCGTTCTCATTAAATACGAGAGTAGAGCGAGAGATAGAGTGACAGTGAGAGAGTGAGAGGGAGCGAGGTGAAGGAGTGCGCGCGGCGTTTGGTGGAGCGGCGGGGGGAGGAGGTAGAGGGGGGGGGGGAGTACGTTGAGACAGTCAGCGTCTCTTTGAATGTCGCACGGTTGAGGTTAGGTAGGTCGACATACCGCGTGTTCACGCTCGCGTTCTCGCGAATCTCGTTTCTTCGAATGATAAAAGAGGGGAAAGATGAAAGGAAGACGAGGGAATTGAGCGAGCACGAGTGAAAGAAGAGAAATGGTCGAGTGACTATATATATGTGTATATATGTGTGTGTGTGTGTGTGTGTATCTAGATTTGCGTGTGTGTATGAAACCGAGAGAGAGAGAGACCTCGTGGACTCCTCGGTGCTCTTTCGGAAGTCGGTCGAGCGGTGAGTTCCAGTCCTCGGTCGTTATAACTCTCGTGGTGTGCGTGAGTCACGATTTTCTCCTCCGCCTTGAGTTCTGAATCTTTTTCGTGATCGCGCTCTCTCTCTCTCTCTCTCTATCCGAAAAATTTTAACGTTCCTTTTTTGGCGCTCTCGGTCGTGTCTCGTGAGTGGGACAGGAGCGAGAGGGCTCGACACAGTGAGCGAGTGAGAGGATAGGGGGGCAGGGCGAGTCAGGGCAACGGCGCGAACGGTGCGTGCCACGCGCACGCGTGTGTGTGTGTGCGTGCGCAGCGTACCTAACCGCATGCGCGCGCATCTCGACGCGCCGAATGCTGGATGATGAAACGCCGCGTGTGCCCCCCCCCCCTTCCTCGTCCCTCTCTTCCCTTTCCCCGTACAATCAGGTATACCGTGAAACATTTGCGCAGATGCCGAATAAATTTATCGAGGCAGAAGGCTACGGGAGTTGAATTATAAGAATGGCGGGAAACGAGAGTTCTGCCGTAAGATGATGGGAGATAATGATTGAATTACTTATTTATTTATTTTTTTTTTATTTTATTTTATTTTTTTTTTGCTGAGAAAAAGTAGCTTAACAGAGGGTTTTCAACTTCTTTCTCGCTTCCCTTCTGGAAACGGGAGGACGCCGCGAAGCGTGACTCTGCGTGCGCGGACTTGTATCTCTCTCTCTCTCCCTCTTTCTCTTTCTGTCTCTCTCTCTTGTTCCTGGATCGCTCGTCACGGGACGTTTCGCACGAGGTGATCCACGAATTATTCGCTTTGTGCACGAGTGGCGCGGAGTGGGGCGAGCGGTTAGCTGACCGCCAGCTAGGACGGTGGCGACATTTGGTACTATATGCCGGTTGTCGAAGTGTGATAGAAGAACGTAGGGTTGTCAACTTAGGAATGTCGAAAGGGTCAAAAACTATCGATATATATCGTATCGATATTTACAAAAAAATATATTATAATAAAATATCGATATTTGAAAAAAATATATTATCAAAAATATCGATATATTTAAAAAAAATATATCGATATCGATATATCGAAAAAAATATCGACATCGATATATCGAAAACAAAATTTCGATATCGATATATCGAAAAAAATATCGACATCGATATATCGAAAACAAAATGTCGATATCGATATATCGAAAAAAATGTCGATATCGATATATCGAGAACAAAATGTCGATATCGATATATCGAAGAAAAAATTGATATATCGAGAACAAAATGTCGATATCGATATATCGAAGAAAAAATCGATATATCGAAAAAATGAATATCGATATATCGATATTTTTTCGCCATCCCTTATAGGACCCTGTCAACCATTAATCGACTATTATACATCGTAGAAAATTGGCATTTCGCGACATCTAATTTTTTTTCCTTATGTCACGTGTCTATCACGAATTTTCTACTCGCAAAAATATTCTCGCCTCATCGAAATAATAACATCGTTGATTTTTATAAAAAAAAATTGATAATTCTCTTTCGTCTCTATCTCTCAAGCAAATTTTTGTTTCAAATTTTTGTTTAACCAGGAAAATAAATTTTCAAAAAAAAAAAAAAAAAAGAATTGTATATCATTCCAATATATGAAACTTGGGATAGAAATATCGCAAACTATTAATAAAGCAAGATTCGTGACGCGTTAAGAGGGGCACACTGCTGCTACAGACTTTACTCGTGGCCAATGCACCATGCGCGAGGCGGTCATCTTCTTCTACGTTGTAGTGCAACGTGTCGTGTATAGTACGAGCCGGTACAAAAATGCATTTGACGTGTGTAAGCCTACGGGAGAGAGTCTTGGCAAGTGGAGTTTTGCCCCCACGACGACGGTTAGAGAGACAAAGGGAGAGACGGAAACGGGTAAAAATAAACTCGCACGATCTATATTCGTAAACGGCGTCGTGTGGATAAGCGGGCGTTAAAGCGGCGTTTCGTCATGGTACGGGGAAATGAGGAGTGCGGTGCGACGGCGCAACGCAGGGCTCGCGGGGCGGGGGGGGGGGAGCAAGAAGCCAGCACTACACAGGAAGACGAGAACGACGACCACGACGCTGGATCGGCCGCGGGTTATGCGCGCGGGGTGAGGGGGGGGGGGTAAGGAGGGAAAAACGAGACGGGACGGCCAAGTTTCCCCCCGTGAAGCACACGTGTACCCTTCGCGACTGGACGCACGTGAGGCGTTAGAGTCGAACGCAGCGCCACCGGCGCAGATGTCTCGCATCTCGCGTTTTCTCTCTCTCTCGCTCTATCTCTTTCTCTTCCGACTTTATTGCCCTGTTTCTTCTTCCTTCACGCCGCGGGCTAATTCTATGAAAAGGAAAAAAAGTGCGTTAAAATTTGTTAATTTGATTTGTTTTTATATTTTTGTATGGTTAATTTTTGCAGCTCGTTATTTTTATTGATAAATATTCGAGAAGGACGAGAATTAGAAAATATTTTTGAAAGGAATTTTGTATGTTTCTTTTAACAAAATAATGTTTTTTTTTTCGTAACAACAAAGAGAAATTAATGTTTTATAGATTTTTATTGAAATCTGGGAATTGGTAGCATGAGTGAAAAAATGAAAAAGCGTTAAAATTTTTAAATTCATTTTTTTTCTTTTTCACATAGTTAATTTTTTTACTCATTTTTTTTATTGATAAATATTCAAGGAGGTAATAGAGCGATATTGTACGAGGGATAAATTCGTTACGAGAATTAGAAAATATTTTTGAAAGGAATTTTGTAAATTTTCTTTTAACAATGTTTTTTTTTTGTAGTAATAAAGAGAAATTAATTGTCTATGGATTGTTATTGAAATCTGGTAATTGTTCGCATCAGTGAAAAAAAAGCGTTAAAATTTTTAAATTAAATTTTTTTTTTCCATTTTTTTTAATTCGTTATTTTTATTAGTAAATATTCAAAGAGGTAATAGAGCGATATTGTACGAGGGATAAATTCGTTACGAGAATTAGAAAATATTTTTGAAAGGAATTTTGTAAATTTTCTTTTAACAAAAAAATATTTTGATTTCGTAACAACAAAGAGAAATTAATTTTCTATGACTTTTTATTGAAGTCTGAGAATTGGTTGCATCAGTGAAAATTGTTTTGAAACACGTGTAAAAATTTGTTCGAGGAGTTTTTAGCGACGCCTTGGCATGTTCGGCGCAGCTGCTGTTCCCTCGTTTCATTTTTATTTTATTTTTCATCATCTTTCGCCTCTCGTCCTCGCTCCTTTACAGCAGCTGCACGCGGTGCCGACCTCCTCGAGGATATCTCTTTACTATTTTCTTAACTTTCTTTTTCTCTCTCTCTCTCTCTCTCTCTCTCTCTTTCCCTCTTTCCCTCTTTCCCTCTTTCTCTTGGTCGTTTCCGTACATTAGACGGCTTCGCAGACGGCTACGCATCAATCCTGTGTCTCGCGACTTGTTTTATACCTCGGGCGCATGATTCACCACCGTAGCGCTTGGGGATACTGGAAAAAAAATGCTCGCTTTTCCAACCGATAACGGCCACGTGTATGCTTTTATTTTTATTTTTATGTTTTTATGCTCGACGTTTCTTTCTTTACGGATAAAGTTACTATCTCATCGTGTACATGTCTATTTGTAGAACGCTAGGCCAACGCGAGGTTCAAATTTTTATCAAACACGTGACAAATTTCATCGATTTTATTGCAATTTTTTCAATCACTCAAATATTCAGGCTCTTCGACTTATTTAATTTTTAGGATTGCTAATTAAGTTGAGATTCTTCTTTTTTTTAGCGGTTTGTAAAATGGCGAATTTTTTTTGGGAAACAAAAATGAAAGAAATTGAATTTTTATATTTGTTGATTTTTTACTGATGAATTGTGGACAAGTAGTTGATAATTTTGTCGTGACTAGTTACTTAAGATTAGATACTTAAGATTTGCTTTGTCTCTTTTTAATATCGATTTTTATTATCGGTTATTAACTTTTAGATCGTTGCTATTTGTTCACGTTAATAGTGGGCATTATTTTTTCAAAATTGTTAAAGTAAATAAATAAATGGTAATGTGCTTAGAATTAGTCGAGAGTATTGCACAATTTTACTAAAGTGACTTTAGTGAGAGATTTCGGTGTAATTGACTTAAAATGTACGACTTTATAACGAAATGTAATTTTTGGGGAAAAAACTATCACGTTTTATTTCTTTTGAGATCGCTGATCACGGCTCCGATGACAAAATGACAGTTTGACAACTGTCAACTGTCAAAAACTGTATGACAGTTTATAAATATAAGTATATTGACAGCTTCCAATTATTATTGTAAAAACAATTTGTTGTTTTTGAATTCGTTGACCACGATTTTGTTGACAGCTGCCAACTGCCAAACCAGCTGTCAAAATCTGTATAACAGTTTATAAATATATTTAGGCAGTGTACAATTATTATTGCTAAAACGTACAATTTGTCATGTTTTCGAGTTTGTTGACAGAATGCCAGTTTGAGACCTGTCAACTGTCAAATCCAAACTCAAACCTGTATAACAGTTTATTATTGTTGTTAAAACGGACAATTTGTTATGGTTTTTGAGTTCGTTGACAAAATGCCGGTTTGACACCTGTCAACTGTCAAGTACACTGTCAAAGATTTTTAGTACAACGTATATTCGACATATTCATAAATACAAGTATACATAATGTATTTTTTTTTTTTTTCAAATATAAATTTCGAAAGTACTTGCAAAGCCAATTTAGCGGCTTTAGAGGCAAACTTAAGGTTAAAATTCGTCACTTGCGCAAGCGAACTCGTCGCTTTGGCAACAAATGCGTTTGTTTCTTTTCAAGCGAATTTCATTGCGTTGCACCGTTAGCTATCACGTGCGTCATCGGGTAATATCGATCGTCGTACCTCGACAATTTATTGTTGGTGTTTTTCCATTTTTTTTTTTTCGACGCTTCGACATTTCTATTTCGAGATCCGATTGCTCGTACATGGAAGAGTCCGTGAAATGATGATAGAGGGAAAAATCAATAGAGGGCGCGAGAAGATATTAGATAAATTATTACATAATTGAGACGATGCGATAAGTGCAATGTTATATACGTGTGTGTATTCAAGTTTCGGTACACGTGTCTATCGATTTCCGGAAAGTTAGATAGCGATTTCTCTCGAACCTTTTACCATGATTACACGTTTCCATAGCACGATCAACGTACCTACTTTTTTTCATATATTTGAGGAGTAACGTTAACAATAATAATCAGAATAAAATAGTCTTAATGGCAATAACAAAATAAGCTGGGTCTTTGGTCTAGTGGGTAGTGGTCAATACCAGTAGTTCGAAGGTCGAGTGTTCAAATCCCGGTGACATTAAAAAAAAAGTTTACAAAATAATAAAAATATACTAATGGAATAATTGAAAAATAATAATAACAGCCATAAAAATAATAATAATGTAATAACGAAATAATAAAAAAGTAATAATAAAATAGTAATAAAAATAAAAGATAATAATAAATAAAAACAATAATAATAATAATATAATAACGAAATAATAGAAAAGTAATAATAAAAGAGTAATAAAAATAAAAAATAATAATAAATCAAAATAATAATAATAATATAATAACGAAATAATAGAAAAGTAATAATAAAATAGTAATCAAAATAAGAAAAAAATAATAAATAAAAACAATAATAATAAACTTGTAATGAAATAGTAGAAAAGTAATAAAAATAATAATAACAAAATAATAATAAAAAATAATACTCGAGTACACAATAGAATAAAATAAAAATAATAAAAATAAGTAGTTCATACCGTAAAATGCCGGGAAAAAAAGTCTCAAGATACACAGAAAAAAAAAAAAAAAAAAAAAAAAAAAAAAAAGAAAAAAAAAAAAAAAAAAAAAAAAAAAAACACCGAAACAAAACAAAAAAATACAAGACAAAACCACGTGTGTCGAAACGATCACGCGTGTTTCGCTTCCGCTCGCGAATCCTGGAAACGCCGTCGCGACGCTCGAGTAAGCAAAAAAATCAATAACAAAACAAGCGTGAAAAGAACGCGCGGCGACGAAAGTTTACTTTTCTCCTTTCCACGAAAACGTGAAAATCGGAAACGAACAAAATTTTTTTTTCTCTTTTTTTATTTAAACAAAATTTTGTTTTCGTTCGTTTTTGTAAAAATTTTACTCGAGTCACATCGTCAACGCTCTGAACGCGAACCTCGCGACGATAAAAAAATTCACGAAAACGCTTGACCGACAATATTTTTGTATTCGTTAAGTTTTTGGCTCTCTCTCAATTTTTCAATATTCACAAATTTTTTTTTCGCATCGTATGGAAATTTTGTAATCTTTGTTTTTTCGTATCTCACGGACGCACGAACGATGCAACGATTTGAAAATAACGTCGTGCTCGTTGGTTTGTTGTTGTTTACAAAATTTAGCTTACCTTTTTTTTTTTATTTTTTGCATTTTTTTTTGCGCCCGAAGTAAATATTTTTCTGCGAACGTCCATTATTGACGATTCGATGGGATAAAAGGTCGAACGAATATTATTCATTTATTATCTCGTTTATCGTTTGGACGCTCGGGACGAGACGACCGTGACGAAGGATAACGCTCCTTGACACTTTCCTCTCGTTTCTCATTCTTTTCCTTCTCTTCTTCTTCTTCTCACGTATTTTCCTCTATGCCGCCCCCTCCCCCTTCATCCTCCTCCCTCCTCCCTTCCTTCCTCTCTCCTCCCCCCCCTCCCTCCCTCTTCCTCTCATCTTTGCCCCCCCCCCTTCCATCTCCCCCCCCTCCTTTTCTCTCTCTTACTCTCCCCCCTCCCCCCTCCCCTTCTCCTATTCGTCACTAGACATTACACGTGTATGCGAAACACGATGCGTTAACAACTTCCGGACTTGCCTCTTCGCGTCGAGAACGAGGTTACGATGGAAAAAAAAATAGGAAATACAAAGAAAGAAAAATAAAGCGATAAAAAATCGACGACGACGACGACGACGACCCTCGACCGACGAGAATCGATCGCATCGATATTGGTCGCGCGTCTTCCACGCTCTCGGGGTTACGTTTCGCCTTCTGTTTAAAAATTCATCGGGCACGCGATTCTCGATAATCGTTCGAGCTAGTGCAAACTTAATTTTACGGACGCGCTGAAAAATGAGACGAAAAAAAAATCGAAACGATATAAACACAAACGTAGCGCGGTGGTTTTCGAGGTCACTGCCGTCGAAGGTCATTGAGGATCGATCGGAAATCGTTATTTAAAAATTGATAATTATTGCATCGAATTGAAATTAAAAATTCATTTATTTATCATGTAATTAGCATTTTTTTTATATAGTGGGATACGAGGGAATAATAATTGGAAATGACTTTAATAAGATTGTTATCAATTTTATCAAAATTAATTCTAATCGATCGAAAATAAGTTGAATTCAAAAATTGATAACTATTTTTTCGAAGTAAAATCCAAAATTCATTTATTTCTGATAAAATTAGCATTATTTTTCACAAGGTAATAAATTTTATCGCAGGGGAGAATAATAATTGAAAATAACTTTGATAACATTATTATTAATTTTATCAAAATTATTTCCAATCGATGGAAAATAATTTTAATTCAAAAATTGATAACTATTTTCTTCAATTAAAATCCAAAATTAATTATTTCACTCATAAAATTACAATTTTTTAAATAAAATTACAATTTTTAAAATAAAATTATAATTTTTTAAATAAAATTACAATTCTTAAAATAAAATTACAATTTTTTAAATAAAATTACAATTTTCTAAATAAAATTATAAACTTTATCCCACGAAATAACAATAACAACTCGATAAGCTTACCCTCAACCTTCCGAAAATTATTTCCCCACGTATTACATTTACGATAAACGATGTTTTTTTCTTGTCTTGCAATTATCTCGACCCTCGATCATTTTATTCTAACGGTCGACATCCCTGAGATATTCCGGTTTCTCTTACGGTAAAACTCGTTCTATCGTCGATACGGGATGATCTTCTTGAATTTCGGCGAAACCCATCGGTGGTCCATTCGCGACCATTTCTAAAAAAAATTTACTTCAAATTAACAACTCATAAGATCAAAAAAAAAAAAAAAGAAAGAAAATTTCAAAATCGACCCAGCCAGTCCGCTTCATACGCATATTCAAAATTCCACGACCACTTTTTTTTTTTTTTTTCATTCACACATTTTTTTTTATCACACTCGTAAATCGACCTTCGCGAGCCTCGCTTATGTCTCAACGACGCGCAATTTTTTCCGTCGACTTTATAGTTTTCTTTTGCGCGTTAAACTGACCATGACTTTTGGCTGAATTATCAGTTGAAAGAAAAAAAGCAAAAAACAATTGGAAAAAATGGAGTTTCAAAAAGAAAAAAAGAATTATCGTTACGCTATATGCGATATAGTTTTATTGGATTTTTTTGTCGTAAGAACGAACGGTAAAAAATAAAATAGGCCTGAGAGACAACGACGAGAAGACGGCGGACTTTGGCCGCGGTGGAGTTGGAGAAAAAAAAAATAAATTCTCGCTGTAAATCCATTGTCGAAAAATTATGATGTCGCTCGTCGAGTCTCCTTTTTAATTAATATATGACCGAGGCGGCGATAAAAATAATAAATCGACGTTTATTCTTCGTCTGACTCGATAATCGCATCCACCGTTTTCATACATTATTTATTTATTCGTATTTTACGGTGTGTAGCCCATTGTCGTATGTAAATATACAAATGTTACGGGTACGATAAATACATTGTATGTGTTTGAAACCTTCCCGTGGTCTAATGCGAAAAACGCACGGACACACCCGTGGCATTGTTTTTTTTTTTTTCTTTGTTTTTATCGCGCGTGTGTAGACTTAATATTTAATTGGGAGAAAAGAGAAAAAGAGATAGAGTAAATAGTAGAATGCGTTAAAAAATAGGAGATAAGCGAGTAATTTGAGAATTAATTAAATTAGGTTAGTTAGTATTAATGAAAATATATTTTTTGTTTAATCAATCGGTTGGAAATAATTTTATGGAATTATGGGAGTTGGAATTTGACTTTTGTAGAGAAT
>JAPYZT010004044.1:0-22051 GCA_030522965.1 Tryphoninae sp. A BG-2022a | reverse complement strand
AATTTATTAATTTTTTTATTTTGATTGTTTATTTTCAGATTTTGATCACAATTATCGATAATATTAATCATCGAATTATTATTATTAATTCCTAAAATCCTGACGATATAAAATTAACAAATTTATAAATTTTGAAACCATAATATTTTTTTTATTTTTATTATTTATTTTCAAATTTCGATCATAATCATTGATAACATTAACCATCGAATTATTATTATTATTAATTCCCAAAATCCTAACGATATAAAACTCCCAAATTGATCAATTTCAAAACAGCATAATTTTTCAATTCTGATGAATTATTTCCAGATGTGTCGCTCGAATTCTGAATCGACATGCATCACGTTTCCCCAGCTCGATCGTGAAACTCCCTAGAATTGGCACGAGAGAACGTCGCGGCGAGAGCATTAGTGGCATAGTCAAAGAGCTTTCGGATATCGCGAATTATCGACGATTACGCGTTCCATTGAAGCAGCAGAAGCAGAAGCAGTAGCAGCAGGTGTGTTCTCGTCCAAGCGTACGATATAGCTCGCGGTTTGGTCGTACGGTTTGTAATACACATTTGAACGTCGTAGTCTATTTGAGATCGTCTAATTTACGCAAATTACGACTGAGACAGAGACAGACCGATCGAGAAATTCGCAATACACATATACACCGATATTCCTGTTTATAGTTAAATGCAGAGAATTGCCACAGATGGCATTGCGCACCGGGAATCTCGCTAGGGCGAACTAAGATCTAATAAAGCGACAAATCAGCTTAACTGCCTCGTTCGATTCCAATGGTCATAACACTGCGTAACGAGCGCGAGTGCAACGCTCCCTTCGCTCCTTGTGTCTATAGTTATGTTCTCGTTTCGTGTATATACATATTTGTATATATGTTGGCAAACATTGCGCATAATATAACAGCCATGGACAATGGACAAACGGACGCGCTTCTGTATAATGCGAGAGAATTGTAGCTATATATATATATGTACATTTCGGTACACAGCAATGAAAGCGGAGTATAATGATTTACAGGCGTACAAATCGCGCGAAATCGTGCAATTATACACGTACGAGTATATACACATTTCGGTATTTGTGATAATACAGTAACAGTGACCAGGCATACAATGTCCTATCGCTTTATCAATTTCACTGGCCATTCTCTATATCAATATCGTATATCTCGTGTACACACTAATGACTATGGGATACGATAACCCCATTGCTTCGTACGAGGAAAAGATTTCAATGACTTACGTGTACTTGTAATAAGATTCTTCGTTTTCAAAAAATTAAGACAGTTTTTGGAATTGAAAATTTTGTGTTTCATTTGTTAATTGTTATGAATAAACATTGTAGGTTTTTACAAGGTATATTTATAATTATACGAATGATTATTTGTATTAGTTTTTATTTAAAATAATTTAAATAATTAATTCTTGCAAGGTAATTATACGAATGATAATTAGTCTTAATTTATACCTGATATTCGTATATCCAGTTGTATATAGTATTAGTTTATATTTTACGTTAACACAACGACTTACATGTGTTTATAATACGATACTTCGTTTTAAAAAGTTAAGACAATTTTTAGTATTGAAAAATGAATATTTCTTTTTTCATCGATTAAAATTATCAATAAAAATAATAAATTCTTACAAGGCAATTATACGAATGATAATTATTAGATTTAGATATATAGTATATCTAGTTAAATATACTGTTAATTTATATTTTATATTTATATACAATTTACATAAATATTATTAGCTTTAATTTATATTACACAATAACAATCGAATTAACAAATTCGTTTGTTCCCTCGCGATAATTATTTCATGGATTGCGACAGTCGATCGTTGTCCGAGTAAAAGCAAAATGGTAGTGAGAGATTCATCACTTCGTATATCCGGTGCTATAGTCAAAAGCGAGCGGTATAATCAAATAACACATGCATACTGATATCAGTGAGAGCGAGAGAGAGAGAGAGAGGGAGAGATGAAGCGAGTAGTACAAACTGTACATTAGCGTCAGTCTGACGGCGTATCTCGCGAGAGACGCGTAACACATACACGCCCACACGTCCGATCGTCGTCGGCGAATTAATTGAAGCGCATTTATGCGCGATGGCACATTCTCTCAGGGTGGGTTTGCAGAGACGAGCTATAGTTTGAATGTTGAAGCGCTCGTCTCTCTAGCTATGTAGGATAAGACTTTTCCGCGTAACGACAGAGATGAGAGATCGGGAGTGAGCGAGAGAGACGAGAGGAGACAGGAACTAATTGAAACGCCGCAGTGTCCGCGCTCACCGACACCATCGCGCAGATAAGCTACGCCGATTGCCACCGTGCAAGAGAGAGAGAGAGAGGGAGAGAGAGGGAGAGAGGGAGAGAAAAAGAGAGAGAGAGAGAGAGAGAGAGAGAGAGAGAGAGAGAGAGAGAGAGTTATGAGACGATATTACGATGACCTACCGTACGTCAAGCGCAAATTAATTTGACTCCTCTCCCCCTCTCTCCCTCTCTCTCCCTATTGTGTTAAATATACATATACCTATTTATACATATATATATATTGTACGTATATGTATATCGTCTCGCTGTAATACTCGCTAACCCATAGTCCTATATATATATAGATGTTCATGGATATATGTATATATACATATGTATATATGTACTCGTCGCCGGATGCGAGGGCGAGAGATCCGACGAGGTAGATTGCACAAGGTTTCGATTATATCTGATCGATTACAATGCTCGTCAGGTGCAAATCCACGCACTGTGTTTGCGCGCATCATGCCGCGTATCGCATTGGTGCGCGCCTATACATTTATATAGAAAGAGGCAGTATATATTGGGAGTGAAACGCGGCATGGACGAGCTATTCTGTGTACACGATGATAATCGTACTCTTCGATCAATTCGGTAGTTCGAACAATGATAAAAGACACAAAGAAGAAAATATTACGGGTAGAGGATTATATCGATGACTCGGTATAATCGATTAATATCGTCGATTGATCGATCTTTTGGGATCCGTTTTAATGAAGGAAATCTTACTGTTTGACGTTATCTTTGCTTTCTTTTTTCATATTGTTGGTCTTTTTTTGCATGGCATTTTTCTACCTCTTGTGTGACTCGACAATGATAAAACGTCGAGTTTATATTTCCGTATTACGGATGGGGGATTATCGATGATTCGATAATCGATTAATATCGTCGATTGATCGATTTTTTGGGATTGTTTTAATGAAGAAAATCTTGCTGCTTGGCGTCATCTTTCTTTTTTTTTTCTTATTGTCGGTCTTTCCTCGCATGGCAATTTTCGATCTCTTTCGTGACTCGACAATGAGAAAACGTCGAGAATGTTCTCTCGATGAAGCAATTCGAGATGATAGCTGAAGTAGAGAGAGAGAGAGGGAGAGAGAGAGAAAGAGAGAGTGGGAGAGAGCGAGAGAGAGAGAGAGAGAGAGACAGACAGACAGAGAGAGAGAGAGGACGGGGTACTTCAGTACTTGTATCTCTCGTGTGCTCGAGAAGTTTTGTCGTTCGGATTTTTTTTATAGCTGCTAAGAAGAGAACGGGGTGGATTCGTGATTTATGTCCTTATGTCTTGCTTCCTCTCACTCTGGCTTGCCCTCTTTCTCATTCGCTCGCGATCAGACCACTCAAGAGCGAAGGGATGGTTCGTGGTTATAAAATAATCGACGTGTACGACGCAGCGACGAATCCACGAAGGAGGAATCGTGAAGGGCTCGGTTCGTTCGCAGGATCGATCTGCCCTATCGACATCTCAGCTTCTAGCTCGCTCTTATAACGAAGTTTTTTCCAAGTGGCATATAAGGGATACGAGCTTCTCTCTCTCTTGTACAATTCACGACTCTCACGATTAAACAATGAATTCTAATTAATTAATGAATCGATTAAAACAAACATTTAATTTTTCTACTCTCGAACTTTTTTGAAAATATTATTTTGTTTTCATTAACTTTTTAATTAAAAATGGTTTTTTTAATAACTATTATTTTTCTTTTTAACTTATTTATTTTCATCTCACTCGCCCTTCTCTTTCTCGGACAATTCATGACTCTCGCAATTAAACAATAAATTCCAATTAATTAATGAATCAATTAAAAGAAACATTTAAGTTCTCCAGTCTCGAACTTTTTTTGAAAATATTATTTTGATTTAATTAACATTTTAATTAAGAATAATTTTTTTAATGATTATTATTGTTCTTTTTAATTTATTTATTTTCTTCCCGCTAGTCCTTCTCTTTCTCGGACCATCCACGACTCTCGCAATTAAACAATAAATTTTAATTAATTGATGAATCAATTGAAACAAACATTTAATTTCTCCAGTCTCGAACTTTTTTTGAAAATATTATTTTTATTTAATTAACATTTAAGAATTATTTTTTTTAATGATTATTATTGTTCTTTTTAATTTATCTATTTTATCTATCGCGATTGTTCGAGATATTTCGAGAAATCAGCGTCCTTGTACATGTACGTTTGCGATTGCGAGAGCGACAAGAACGAGAAAATTTCGGACGGGTGGAGAGTGAAAGCTCCTCTTCGAGTTCTTTATAAACGAAGCGATTCGACTCTCGGAATTCTCCGTAAGTCTTTCTGCAACATACACACACACATATATATATATAAGTAGTTGCATGAAACTTCAGACCTTTCCCACGGGATTCTTTCACGTTTCGCGGCGTTTCCTTCTACGACCACGCGCGTGTCTTGTCCCACGACGATTATATTCTTCCGGAATTTCGTAAACTCGCGAACTTTTTTACCGTTAAGCGCAATTTAGGGGTGAGAATCTCTCACAAACGTCGTAAAGATTTTTTCGACAAGACACAAATCATAATTGTTCGTTTCATTTTATTTTATTTCCTTTTTTTTCTCCTCGTTTCCCCGACATTTCGAGAAGATAGTAAGGATAATTTCCAAAGTAGCGATATCTTGTATTTCGTTATTGTTCTTTCGGCAAACTCTGTGCTCTCGGTTAACCCTGAAAACACGATACACTTCACGATCGCGCTGGTTGCTCGTTGAAACGAGGATCACTCTGCGACCCGTAAACGCCACGCGTATGCGTATCGACGTTGTAAAAGACGAGGAGAAAATGGAGAAAAATGGTGCAATGTGGTCTCTGGTGAATCCTGGAGGCTCCAGACATTATATATATATATATATATATATATATATATATCTTTCTCTCACAATTTCTGAATGTATATATATATATATATTCAGAAATTGTGAGAGAAAGAAAGAAAAAGTGTGTGAGAAAGAAAGAGAGAGAGAGCAAGAGAGAGAGAGAGAGAGAGAGAGAGACAGAGAGAGAGAGAGAGAGAGAGAAGAGCTGACGGTCGTAAAGTCCTGGTGACGAGGGACTCGGGAGCCCACGGATCGAGGAATCATTATTTACGAGCGTTGAAATCGATACCCAAAGAGAGAGAGAGAGAAGGAGGGAAGGAGACGAGTCGATCATGAAAATACGGCACTCGAAAGAAAACTCGGTGGTTGGAGGAAAAACGAGGGTCGTACACACAGACGAGTCGAGATACAGAAGACTCGTCACGTGAATTATAGAGAAAAACACGAAAACCGAAGAAAATCGTTGAGGTGGGGCACGATCCACGAATTGTTCCCCCTCGACCTTCTGTAATTCTGATTTACAACCCTCGTAACGCGCGTGCGAATTTATGAAGATATTTCGAAAATCATATCGCTCGTTTCCGATCGAGTAAAGACCGGTAAAAGAATCTCGGGATAAATATCAACCCGCTAGAGACAAAAAAAAGTCGATAAAAACGTTGAATTTGAGAAAAATTTATTTTATAAAATTTTCAAAATAAAAGATCATCCCTTAAGGTAATCAGTCTGTTTGAGACAAAAGAAAATGACGAGTCGAGTAAAGAAAAAATCTAATTATTGTTCGAGTCGTTATAAACATTTCTTGTAGCTTGTTTCATCGCGAATTCGCGAAATCTTTAAAGAATTCACATTATTCAATAAAATCGTTCGATCTGAAAAAAAAAAATTTTTACAAAAATTCGAAATAAAGAAATCATCCCTTATTTTAACGATTTTACAACCCCCGAGTTATTATAACGACTCTGAAATAATAAAAAAAGAATTATCTATGTGTAAACCAAAAGAATGGTCGAATGACTTGCCTCACTCGTTGTTGCAAACGATCCTCTATGATAAATCAATGAGGAAAAAAACAAACCGAGGCAATAAAGAGAACGAATATACAAGTTTCGAGACTGAAAAGTCGAATTTATACAGTCATCCTCCAAGGGAGAAAGAGAGAGAGAAATATAGAAGGTGAAGGATCTGCTTTTCATCCCCCATCTCTTTTCAGTCGTACGCGCGCGCGTACCAACCGGGCACACCTTTTTCGCTCGGGGAAGATTTTTTACTACATTTTACGGTGTTTCACCGTCCATAAATCAGAGCAGAATGAGGAGAAGGTGGAGGGCCATAAAACCTCTCGTGCTCGCACGAGAATGACGATGCCTTCTACATACACACACACACACACACACACACGCGCGCGCGCGCGCGCGCACACACACACACACATATATAAATATATAGAGGCTGTTTCATAGGCAGAAAGTTCTGGCGACTTGCCGCAACGATCTCCAACACTCGCGGACGAATTTCAAACGTCAGTGTAAGAGAAAGAGAGAGACCCGCTGACCAGGGGTCGTTTCCAACTTTCCCCTTGAACCACTGTCGCAGCTTTTTCAGAACAATGAAAATCGGACACGTAAGACATTGCGACATTTTGGAGCATCGTGAGCCAAAGTGTGAAATCCTTGTACCTGAAAAATGTTCTCGTTACGAGGGTGGATAAGACAGAGAACGAGAGAACCGAATAGCGCCAAGCACCTTGCACCGTGAAATAATCCAGGTTAAGCCGTATCGCGACCCAGGAACGGACGGGAAGACGAGCCAGATTTTTCGGAGCTGAAATATCGAGAAACGCTTAAGGATGAAGAATTTTTAAGGGATCGATAAGTATGACGCGAAAGAGGGTCGTTTTCTCCTAGATTCCGGGATGTACTTAGAGCTCGGACAGGTGTTCTCGTGCTCCAGTTGACGATTATTTACAGTCGAGAGAATTACGATCGATGATTTTAATATTTCGTAAATTTTCGTAAATTTTACAACGTATTTTAGGACAAAACTTTAAATTTGTTTCAAATGTTAAAAAATTTGTAAAATTTGTATTTAAAGAAGCTTATTTTTTTATAATATATTAAATGGACTTAAGAGATCGAGCTTTCGAGAAATGGATTATCGCGCTCTTAACGTTCCGCGTATCGATTAACGTTAACGCAAAATTGTAACAAAATTACAATTTTTAATTTCTTTTCTTCGCTGTATCCGTTTTACCTTGAAACATTTTCCTAATCAGAAAAATGAGCCGAAAGAACGGTCATGCAGCGACCCACTGACCGCCCGCGGAGGGGTTGTAAATATTACCGGAAAACCCAGTCTTATCCGAAATTGGGTCAGTTCGGTCACTCTTTTGACCGACCGACCTGTCGCCTAGGTAAATTCTTTCCCGACCGTGAATCACTCCCAAAATTGCACCCATTTGATAATTTCCATTGGCGTGAAATTCTTATTACCGTTGCTAAAGAAAAATCGATCCTCCAATCGAACGACAATGGGGGCGCTGGATTTCCCTTTTCAGATTGAAAAAAAAAATTATTTTTTCGTCTTTCCATCACTGTAAAGTCACTAGCTTTGCTAGAACACTGGCGAAGAGACGAAAATCTCGTGTCGATGGCTTACAACCCCCGGAAAGAGTGGAAAGTCGAAGCCAAAATGCCGAAACGAGAGAGAGAGGGCTGCGGGCGTATTCACGAGGGTGGGATTTTTCCTTCGGTAATGCATAGAGCGAGAACGAGACAGAGAGAGGGGTTACAGGAGCTGGCGCCTGCTTGACAATGAACCCAGACAGTCTCGTCGTCCTCTTCCACCCCTCGAATCCTCGTGAAAAAGGACACTCAGGTAGGCGATTTCGGGCGAAAACTGTTGAGAGCTAGCACACGTCACGCGTTACCCAGATATTCTTACGAAACGTTCGCCTCTCTAACAACGTTTGTCTATTCAACAAATCCCTCAACCTCCCCTTAGCGTCAAGTGTTCTTCAAAATTTATAAACCCTTGTATAAAAACCAAACCGAAAAAAGAGAACATAAACGAAAAAAACGTTAGAAAAATTGTAATTTTTTATTGATAATCATACAAATTTGTTATCATCGAATTTTCGCATCATCTCGTTTCCGTAGCCATCTTCTTCTTCGACTCGTAAAAACGCACTCGAGCGATAACGCGAAATGATAACCGAGACGAGAATTTGATGAATATCCCCGGAGAACGAGCCGTGTTTTTTTCCCTCTCGCGTTTATCGTACGCGGCAACAGTCTGCGCGAGCGATAAGAAGTTAGGATAGGGGTTGGGGGTAAGTCACGTGGTACGGGGGTTGATTACGCAGCGAGAGAGAAACCAATTGACCGCTCGAGTGTGCCGCTCATTCCTAACACGCCCCATAGGACCGCGAAACTTTCGGAGATAACGAAGAAAAATAAAAAAAAGTCACAAAACAAAAAAAAGAAAACAGAAACAAGACACAATGTGGTACCTGAGGGGTTGAAAGGAGAGACAAGAAGACTGAGACAAAACTGAAAAAAAAGTAAAAGCAGCGACCCGAAGGGTCTCACCTCGCGTCGAAGAAACGGAACACGATGCGTTTGATAAACTTCGATTTTTCAAGAAACGAGGAAACCGCGAACGCCACGAGGGAGAGGAAGGAAGAAGGAAGACTCTTTTATCTGTTCGACACGCCCACGACATCGTGTAGAGCATCGAACGGCAGCTTTACGTGTGTCTGTAGAAAAGAAACGAGACGAGAGTCAGGCCAAGGAAGCAACTTTCTTTGCTTGTGTCGCTTCTTTGTACATGTGTCTGTGTCTTTGTGTGTGTGTAAGAGAGAGAGAGAGAGGTAAGAGTAGGAGGTGCACCGCGCGCGCTATCTTTCGGTGTGCCCGCGCGAGCGGCCTTTTTTTTCTCATGTCGGCACCGGTAAATACGAGATAAGCAGCAGTTTAGATGATCTCGAACTGATACAGAAGTCCTTTTGCCCACGACTATGCGCGAGCTCGCAACCCCGAGGCTATGTGTAAGACACTTTTGCAACAACGGATAATGCGCTCTCTGACGTGAGCATGAAGAAACCAAAAAAAATAAATAAAGAAGGCAACGAAACGAGAGAAAATTACTTCGTGTCCATCAAGTTTACTCGTTGGTTAGTTTTTTTCTTTGGTTTTGTCTCTGTCTTTTTTGCTCAAGTACATCGGTAGTTGGAAAATGGCTGATGTTTATGCAGACAAGATCGTTTTTATGCTCGACATTAATGTTTACGTTCGCTTGGCTCTATCTCAAGCTTCGTCGCAGTACGACACGTCGCTTTCATTATCTCGCAATCGTTTCTTGCTGAAAATATCGTTCCTGCGGTCGCCATTTTTAGTTTACCGAGACAACGGGCTATGATGATTTTTTATGGAAGTTGAAATAATTTTTTGATGATTCAGAGATTTTTTTAAAAATGGGAATAAAATTGGGAGATTCGATAGGAAAATTATTGAGATTCGAAGGAAGATTGATTCGTCTAGTAAAATTGGGCAAGACAAAATCATCATTTTTTAATTAATCAACAATTTCGATAAATTCTTCCGTCAGAAATTTCAAACTCGCGATGCGACCAAGATTTTCGTTTCTACGTTTCCCAGGGATAGAATTTTGCAGGAACTAACGTGTTTTCTATTATCTAGGAAGGAAAATTTTCTATTAAAATTTGACAAGACAAAATCTCAATTTTTTAATTAATCAACAATTTCGATAAATTCTTCCGTCATAAATTTCCAACCTGCGATGGGACCAAGATTTTCGTTTTTCCGCTTCCCAGGGATAGAATTTTCCGGGAACAACCGTGTTTTCTATTATCTAGGAAGGAAAATTTTCTATTAAAATTTGACAAGACAAATCACAATTTTTTAATTAATCAACAATTTTGATAAATTCTTCCGTCAAAAATTTCAAACCCGCGATGCGACTAAGATTTTCGTTTCTCCGTTTCCCAGGGATAGAATTTTGCAGGAACAAACGTGTTTTCTATTATCTAAAAATATCTCTTCGGCGACAAGTCCAACTTCCTCGCGTTCCTTTTCCTTCTCCTTTCGTTAACGCGTAACGTCTCCGAATCGTTTGCGGCGAATCGTCGTTTTCTTCCCTCGTCTTCCCCGAGTCTCCACGACTTGTAAGAGGAGTCCATACACATGGATTGTGCATATATATATATATATATCGTTGAGCCTCCCGCGGTCGTGAGCTTCTCTCCGCGGACTTCGTGTTTTCGTGACGAACGTTTCTCTCCTACCGCGTGTGTAATCTCACGATGACATCCGTCCGACGAGGATTCCTGCTGACTTCCTCCTACCCAAGTTACTCCTTTCCGCTGATTTTTCTTCGTTTTTTTTTTCGCCTTTTATTCGTTCGTCCTCCCAGCAGGCTGATGGGCTCTCTCGCGATCTCGCGAGTGTCAAAGAAACCGTGTGGGAACTCTCGCGAAACCTGCAGTCTTTACGGAGAGAAAAGAATGTCTATCTTTTGAAAAAATTAAATAACGTAAAATAAAAAAAAAAACGGATTTTGCAATAATTGTAATTTTATCGTTTTTATGTTTTTTCATTGAAATTTTACTTTTGTTTTTTAAATTTTCGAACAATTTTTTTGTTTGTTAAGCTTAACCCCGCGACCTGGAGAGAACTTTTCGATCCTCGTCATCTTTCTGTCTATTCTTCATTTTTTATTTGTTCTTTCTCTCTTTTTTTTTGTTTCGGTTGCCCTCGAGGCAAAATAGAGACGTACACTCGTCTCGGGCCTACCGCGTCTTTAATTAGTCGGTGCGCGAGCGGGTTCGGCTACCGTGGTAGCTAATAGAATTAATTCTCTCTCTCTCTCTCTCTCTCCCACTCTCGCGCATCGTGTGAGAAGATTTTCCAATACTTTTAAGATCGATGCCGTCTTAATTATTCTTTTCTAAAACCCCGATGCACCTTTTTTTGTTAAATTATTCATAATCTTTCTTCTTTTTTTCAATTTTAATTATAATAATTCTTTTTTAATATTTCGAGCAGAGAAAACGAAATTTCATCTCGTTGTGAGAAAAGTTGGATGAATATTTCCTCGCTGGCGTACAAGCCGTCCTTTCCCGCCCCTTTTTAAAAATTATTCATAGTCCTTTTTGTCAATTTTAATTATAACAATTTTTTAAAATAATATTTCAAGTCAATTTCCTTTTTGAAAGAAAATGCAATTTTGTCTCGTTGTGAGAAAAGTTGGACGAATATTTCCTCGCTGGCATACAAAAGCCGTCCTTTCCCGCCCCTTTTTAAAAATTATTCATAATCCTTTTTTTCAATTTTAATTATAACAATTTTTAAAAATATTTCAAGTCTATTTCCTTTTTGAAAAAATACGAAATTTCGTCTCGTTGTGACAAAAGTCGGACCAATATTTCCTCGCTGGCATACCAAAGTCATCCTTTCCCGCCCCTTTTTAAAAATTATTCATAATCCTTTTTTTTCAATTTTAATTATAACAATTTTTAAAAATGTTTCAAGTCAATTTCCTTTTTGAAAGAAAATGCAATTTTGTCTCGTTGTGACAAAAGTCGGACCAATGTTTCCTCGCTAGCATACAAAAGCCGTCCTTTCCCGCCCTTTTTTAAAAATTATTCATAATCCTTTTTTTTCAATTTTAATTACAACAATTTTTAAAAACATTTCAAATCAATTTCCCTTTTGAAAGAATACGAAATTTCGTCTCGTTGTGACAAAAGTCGGACCAATGTTTTCTCGCTGGCGTACAAGACCGAAGTATCGATACGTATCAATGACGATACCAGTAGCGATTACCCGACAAAAATGGAAAAAGACAATTGTTACTCGCTCTTGCCCATAATTTACCTCAGAAAAAATGTCGTCACTCGTATTTGGCGACGTACCCATTCGAGTGTTCGCCTCGCGAGAAAACCCTGCAGGTACGAGATTTCCGCTGCGTAGAATTTTCACATCTTCCTTTCTTTCTTCTTTCTCTCTTTCGCTGTTGCCCTTTTCGGGGTGAACACACGCGCGACGGTAAGAGGGAGAAATCGTCTCGTTCGCTCAGTTATTTCGAGGTAGGATCGTCCTGCGCCGACAAATGCGCAGCTTTGTCCCATCCATTGTCATTTCTGTCGAAGGAACAATGTTCACTTTTTTCCAAGCTGAAAATTCTCGAACTGTCCCTCTCTCTTGCTTTCGGTTCGTTCGAATATTTATTTTATTTCTGACGTTTGTAAATTTCATCAGAATTGTAAAAAAGACATCTCCCGCTAGTTTTAATCGAGCGACACTTCCTGGCGTTGATTAATATCCTTTTTAAATTTCTTTCTTCAATTCGCATCGACGTACCTAACTCTTCGTCCTTTTCGCTATACCGGCTGTTCGATCCTGGCAGGAAGGTTGGATCGAACGGAGGAGTGTGGGGGAGGAGATGTACACAGGATTCTCCCTTTTTCTCCCATACTTTAGGGTTCATCAAGATAACTCGCACGGTCGAATCTCTTGCTTTTGTGCGCTCCCTTTTTTCTTCTTTTTCTTACACACACCACATACACACACGGATTCACAGGACGGTGGGCGAAAGACGCGTACTTTGCGAACCAGCCGAGTGTCGAGAAAGAGACGCTCCGATCTCGAAGTTTCTTTCATCGATCTTGTTGGAGAACGGTGATCCTTGGTGAACGTTTGAATTCTCGAGAGTCTTGACGGACTCGTGATGACAATTCGGTCCTCGGAAGTGTTCCATTGCCATACTTTCTATACATCGTCTTTTTTTTTCCTCCGATTTTTCTTACAATAATTCGAAAGTACGGTCAATCGTCCTTCCGTGAAATCCTTCGTACTTCACCCGAATTTTGAAGATAAAAAACACAAACAAATATTTCGTCACGAGTTGAAATGAAAGTTGGCACAAAAAGAGTTGGATTTCTCGACAAACTAGACGCCCTAGGAGAATGGATCGGTGCTCAATCCTGGAAAAGGTACCAAAACATAGAATTCCTTTTCCAATCTCCTTGAGGCTGTTGAAGACCGTCCTCGCATCGTCCTATTTTCGTTCTTAGGAATTATCCAAGATCGTCCGACCACGTTACAAATCGAATTTATTGTTCTCCCACCCGCGATCGATGGGGCGAAACTACCCTTAAACGTGATTAACGTCGGTCACTTCGATCAGAAAAGATCTTCTGCGATTATATTAGACAGGATTCGTCCAAGATCCGTTGGAAAAAGTGTCGATAGGAAATTGTATCGAAAAAGCTTCTCGCCTTGGTCGAGGCGCGGTCGGAAGGAAAAATCTACCGTCAATTCTAGTCCACCTTTCGGGTCGGCGCATTAGCGTAATCACAGAGTGGTTAGTACGAGGGCGTCCGCGAGATGGCCCTCGGCACGCCTAGCTAGCTAGCTAGCCATACCTATTCGCTTTTTAGATGCGCGCGCATAACTCACGCGTTGCGCAGTAGTACCGCTCTCCACCACCAGAGGGTTCCCTCGCTGAGAAATCGACGGTAGCTCTACTCTTCTTCTCTCTCTTAAACAACGTAAAACACACGCTCCTGACACGCGTCCACCTATAACAAAACGCCACCTACCCACTTTTGGCTCGATCCTTTCTGGCAACGCTCGCCTTTACTAGCGCATTTGACGTATCTATAGTTAGACGTGGAATGTGAAACGTTGAGAACTCTAAGTGGGACCCTGACTCTGCAAGAATGTTGATTTTCGTGTTCCGAAAACGTTTACCACTCTCTACGAGATTCATCGTCCTTGGCTTTTTTTCACCCACTCTAGTCTCGATCGCGTTCTTACTTTCTTCTCCTTTGTGATTCTTGTTTTATTTTTTCTTATAAAGAGCTCCAATTTCTCGGTGAGAATAGAGACGACTTTTTTTTACCGATTATTTCGATCGATTAGTGACGTTACTTCTTTCGAAAGGAATTGCCGATTTTTGCGCGTGGGAGATCCTTCGGAATAAATATTCCGGTTGTATCGATGTTTTGTTTTATTTGCATCGGTGTCGATACTCGTGGGCCATCGAGAATCGAGCGAAATAAATTTTTGTTTCGGGATTACGATTATTATTGAAAGTCGTGGATTTTATTATTAGTTTCTTGCTTTAATGGGAAGCTAACGAGGACACTCGTTATTTCTCAATTAGTACTTTCTCGTCGTTCATAGAATTTCTTCGACGCGAACATTTTACGAACGCTCTTTACATTTTACACCAACGAGATAATACGTCGTAGATTGTTGACGTTTTTTTCCCCGGCAAATTATCGAGGCAATATGAAAAATAGTTACGAGTAGAGGCGTGTAAAAATTAATGAAAAATTTTTCAAAACGTTCATTAGAGACAGAAGGAGAGAGGAAGAGAAAGAAAGAATGTGTCGTAGACCGTAAAATATTGCGGGAGCCGACGTGGTCGATAAAGTCATTAAACGCTCAAAGCCTAAACCGTCCAGGGAACGAGTCAAAGTATTACGACGTGAATGGGCCTTGCCACAGACGGGAGTCATTAAGCTTCCTCGTTTACCTCGTTGGTTTTTGCGAAGTACAAAAGTCTTTAACGTCTGCCATAAAGTGTCCCGGCTCCGCTCGCGCGCATCAATCGGCTCGTAGAATGTCTCGTGTTTCCCGACATCGAGAAAAATATATACTTATTTACCGGTAACTCGTTCGTTCTCATTAAGTCTGCGGAAAAGTCCTCGATGTCGAACATATTTTTAGTCGCAAGAATTATCGCTAACGGTCGACGCGAGTGTATTTCGTTAAATTTTATCGCCTCTTGGGAGCACCGGTGGTACATTTAGGTCCCGCGAGAGGGCGCTGGGGGCGTGAGCATCAACGTCACCACTTACGGGAACGACTTCTGGTCATTTCGCGGTTAGCGACGAACAAAGTTTTGTTAATATCGCATTGTCCGTTGCAAATCCAAAGTTTCCTCCGTTATAGTAGACTGTACAAAGTTTTTTCTAGCGAGAGGAACTTCATTATCAGGCGTATAAATTTCGAACCTGGGTGAATGTCCCACCAGAGGTCACCGGAGTGACGCGCCGCCACGCGGACAATACGCAGTGATTTTAGCCAGGAACAAAAGTAACGAGGGATGCTAACACGTCTTATCTGTAAAAAAGTAACGAAGAGGGTTGACATACCCCACCCTTAATTAAGATTGTTGTACATTCTTGCTCGCTTTTACGCGTCTAGTCGAATTAAAATTCTCCTCATTTTTTGCTACGATTACACCATTGATCGATATTCGAATCGTTTATTCTGCCGTGACGAAAAAATAACGCATCCTTCCGCGCATGCGTGCAGTGCGTAATAGAACGTTCTCTGCAATAAAACGTAGATCGCGAGTATCTACGACGACGTGTTCTCGGTCGCATCTGCATTTTCTATCGTCGAATGCTCGAGTAGAAAAGAGAGAGAGAGAGAGAGAGAGAGAGAACCGGCTTGAGACGAGGTTGAAGAAAGAAAGCTCGCGAGGGTCGAGAAAGAGGGAAGAAAGAGGAAAGCGTACGAGCTCTGCTTCACCACATAACCTATACGTATCCTCACCTACGTATAAATATACGTATATATGCGCGTGCGTGTGTATATACAAAGTAAAGTAGGGGAAACAAGAGCGGTAAAAATGAATCGATAGGCGGAGTTTTTCGTGATGCGCCGTGAGAGCTACCAGGGGGGTTCTCGTCGCGGTAGTGGGGGTTAGCAATAGGCGGAGTCTGGCTGATTTAGAGCCGCCATTTTGTGACAATGGACGCGAGAAGGGTGGGGATATGCCTATCTGATTGGTTGATCTACGGACTTCTCTCGTCCGGGAACAAGCTTCTACAGATTGTTCGGTTGTCTCCCGACGTTATACTATATTCTCTCTCTCTCTTTTTCTCTTTCTCTTCGCTCTCTCTCTCTCTCTCTCTCTCTCTCTCTCTCTCTTTCTCGCTTCCCAACCTCCCAACAACGCTTCTGTATACGGAGTCCCCCCACCCCTTCTGCTTCATTTCGCGAATGCTCTTACCCCCCTCCCCCCACCCTCGCGCACTTTAGCGTTCGCTCGGTCCCCCCTCCCCGCCACTTCGCAAAACTGATGCTTCTCTCCCCACTCCGCCTACTCAGACGCTTCCTCGTCGTTGCACGGCTAAATCACACGCGCACGCTTCTCTTCCGTACGTGCATTTCTCTTTGCGAATAGACTTATGCAGTTTATGCAGTTTGCGACGGAGGCATCGATCCGACGATAAAACCTTGTTGCGGAAGAAATCAAATTTGTTTTTTTTTTGAGACTTCTTTTGTCTTGTCCTTTCTTTTTAGGATAATAATCTACGTGTTATCTTTCAAGGATAATTATCGAAAATTTTTGTCTCGTTTGTTTTTTTTTTCCCAACGATTATAGGAAGTAATTTCTTCGTCATATTTATCAGATAAAATTATCATAAATTTTCAAATTATCAGGCAATAAATTATACGTAGAGGATGATAGGTAGCGAAAATCGATCGGAAACATTGCGAGAGACACGCGCGAAAGGCGTTCGTGCATGACGCGAAAGTCAAAAGTACATTTAAATTGTCGTATGTACGAGGATCGCATTTTAACATTAACGACCGTTTGGTGGCGTGTCCGTCGATTTCGCAACTGTTTCTCTCGTACGTGATACAATTAAAGAAAGAGGAAAAAGGCAAAGAGTTTGTATGAGAGACATGAAGAAAGAGGGAGAAAGAGAAAGACCGAGAGAGAGAGAGAGAGAGAGAGAGAGAAGTGTCGCGATTTAAAACGACATAATCGAATCGTCGAATCGAGTGTTTGGCATTCGTTTTTGACACGACCTAGGACAACGTTTGTGTGTTTAAACGCGACGAGAGATTCTCTCTCTCTCTTACACACACTTTTTCCCTGCCCCTCGTCGCGTTTCTGGCCCCCGAGGATTCCGCGGTTTCGCATCTCGGTCACATTTCAGACTTCAGATTTCGTGAGCTCTCTGGGCGTATCTTAAGCGTCGTATCTCATCTAGATAAGTGTCAGCAACGCTATCAAGATTAACTCGACGTGCTTGCACCTATATACGTTTATACATATACATATATATATATATATATATATATATATATAAAATACTATACGTGTACACACACTTTTATATACACACATATATGTATATATCTCCGTGGTAATCTTCTCGCGAGGCACGTGGCCATTATATACACACACATATATCCATATATATATATATCTCACTCGTTTTACCCGATTCGATCTAAATTCGGGTATCGTCGATCGTGAAACGAAATCCCTCTTTTAATGCCTCGTTTACCACACACCAGCGAAGAGTTCACGATCGAGATACTACGAGAGTTTTCTTGCGCGCACAAAACCCGGGTGCGCGCATAACGCTGCATTACAATGGCAACACATGGAAGAAAGACGAGAGAGAGAGAGAGAGATTTTCATTCAGGAGAAATTTCCGAACGATATACACTCGCGCTATCGTATTTTAACTCGGGTGTATCGTTCGGGATTTTAAAAAGGGGAGAAATCTTTTTATCTTGGTTATTACGGAATCGTAATAACGACGGTGGTAAAAGGCACGCGACGTTCGTATCGGTGAACGATAACGCATTTTGGCAAAGAAAGAACGTTAAAGTATACAAATGGTGGCAGCTTAAGTAGTCGTTGATGAATAAATTCACATTTGGAAGATTGAATTTTTGTCGTAAGAACTGTCGTCGCCTTTCCTTTCGCCTTCTTTTTTTTCTCCCACAACTCGACGCATAAATTATATCCGGTGTGACGGGGAGAATCTTAACTGCGCCATCGTTCCGCCCTCGTTTCATGACAAATGCGTCGCGGTCGATGCCAGATTCGCTCAACGACAATATCTTCTTTGGTTCGCAAGATTTCGTGGGAATAAACGTGAATAATCGTCCTTTCTTATCTTTAATTTTTTTTATTCTACCGACAATTTTGTCCAAACGGAAATCGTCGCGAATTTTATTACATTTCTTTTTTGATAAAATTGAGATTTTAGCTTTGATTCGTTCGATTTCCGATCAATCATCGATCTTCGAGATTCATCGAGATTCGGTCGATCGTGATTTCTCTCTCAATTTTCCACAAATCATCTAAATTAGAGCATCGATTCTTGCCCCGACCTAATTTCATCCCCCTGATCGCACCCCTACCCCCTTCCCCCTCTTTTCCATCCCTCGCCACATCGCCAAAAAAATCAAGATATCTTCGTCGTACCAAAACATCAATTTCCGACTCCACGCTGTTACAAACGAGTCTCCCCTGAATGTCCCGAACAGGAGCAAACTAACGGTAAATACGCGACCATTATAGGGTAGAAGCGTAGATTATCGAT
This sequence comes from Tryphoninae sp. A BG-2022a, assembly GCA_030522965.1. Taxonomy (NCBI): domain Eukaryota; kingdom Metazoa; phylum Arthropoda; class Insecta; order Hymenoptera; family Ichneumonidae; species Tryphoninae sp. A BG-2022a. The sequence goes on along the minus strand of JAPYZT010004044.1, from coordinate 3,486 downwards.
CTTCCATCAAGAGCCAAGAACACACAATTCCGCGTGTGTCTCTCTATAATGGTTTTCACAGACCGCAAGAGCAACGATATTCGTGGAAGCTGCGCGACCGTGGCGCTCTCGACGGGTGGGTGGATGTATGAGAAAGTGACGGAAGAAGCGGGGCGGGGGGAGGGGGGGGGGGTTGCTGTAGAAGGAGGAGAAAAAGGGTGGGGAGCTTTGTTCTCCTCCTCGGATAACTTCGCGTTCTTTCTTTCTTTCGTTCGATTCTTTTTCTCTCTTTTTTTGTTCGTTCATCGAGCGTTGACAAGGCACAACGAAACGAGTAGTTTGTGACGCTCTCTCTCTCTCTCTCTCTCTCGTAGTCGCACGCGCGACTGTGTGTTTGTGCGACTGTCCGTGCGAGCGCGGGGGTGTCGAGCTTCGCGAAAGAGCCGCTCGAGGAGGGGGGTGGCGTCGAGCGAAGAGACGAGGCGCGGCAGTCGCTCGTAGCTAGTGGTGGGAAAACACAGCGAATGTAATCTCGCGTATGCGTATATACATATACACGATGGACTCGAGGGTATTAGTACTCGCGTGTATCGTTGGTGGGGTGGGTTTCGAGTTAACGCCCGCGCGGAGGTGGATCCGCGTCTAGTCCCGTTTCCCCTCTCTTACCAACCAGTTAGCCGTAAACACGTTAGTGCGAGCGAGATAGTTCACCCCCGGTTGTCGTTGCTCCGTAAAGCAAGGGGGTGGGGGAAGAGACAGTGAGATCGAGGTGTTCGTAGGCGTTGCCACAGCGACCCGAGCGCCACGAGACCGAGTAGTACCGTAAATTGCCGAGTGGCACGAGCGCGGCTCTCTCGTCGAGTCGAACGTGGGGGCCCTCGCCTCGAGTTCGTGTTTTCGTGCGCTTTAGTTCCGCGCCGGGTGCCACGATAGTTGGATCGAACGAGTCGTGTGTGTTTGCGCGCGCGCGCTTTTAGACCACACTACGCTCTCTCTTACTCTGCCTCGCTATAACCCTCCTCCCCCCCTGACTCCCCCCGCCCCACCTCACAAGCCAACAACGCTCTCTAGCTCGACTCTTCTCTCCCTCCCCCCCTCCAATCAAATCTCTCTGTCTCTCTCTCTCTCACACCCTCGCTCGTGCCGCCGACGCACCACACAACCCCTTCGTGTCGATATCGTCTCTCATAACCATCAAAACATCCGCGACAATTGTCGAACGATACCTTCGCCGTTTTTGGCCCAACTCCTAGTGCGTCCGGCTACTTCCTATACAAAATAACACCGGAGATTCGTTTAATCGCGCACGAACTTTTCGCGGTTTTCTGTAACGCGCGTTAATTCAAATCGATAAGTGAAACAAGACAAAAACAAGAAAAAACAAGAAAACTAAATACGAGAAAACCTTGAATAAACACAAGTCAAGGTGTTCGCGGGTGATGGTGTTTTCGATCGTTGAGGATCGCTTAGATATCGATCGATCTAACTTGGTGATTGTCCCATCGCGTTTCGCGAATACAGTGCCAGACACCGTCAAAGAAACGAAGCAGGAGCTGACGTTATTGACACACGTATTATACGCGTATCGTACGTGTGCTGATGTACAAGTGCGTATAAATTATTTAGTGTGCATCGAAAAGCGATAGACCGTTTTTTTATCTCTTATCAATTTGTTTTTTTTTTTTTTTATTTTATTTTATTTCATACCGATTCTTCTCGTTCGCTCGTCTATCACGTATATCGACCCCGGGACCGCAAAGTCGAATCTTCGACGAGGTCGAAGGAGTCAAGAATCGTTCACGATGTGTCGCGTGTGTTTAAAGTGCAGTGTGTTGGTGATAACGTAGTGATAATAATAATAATCAGATAATAATCAAAGAGATATAAGAGAATACGAGAACATACACACACACATATATATGTATATATATATATGTATATGTATATATATATATGTATATATATACAAAGTTGTATTTAAGTGTATCTTGACTCGGGGACGATTTCTCGTCGCTTTATCGCGCTTCGGGATTGTCCACTCGAGATAAGGTAAGGGAACCTAACGAAAATCTCGTTGAAGATTAAAAACTCAACCGGTGTATTCTCTCTCTCTCTCTCTCTCTCTCTCTCTCTCTCTCTCTCTCTCTCTCTCTCTCTCTCTCTCTCTCTCTCTCTCTCTCTCTCTCTCTCTCTCTCTTTGTTCATTGGGATTCCTTTCGTGATGGAGAAATATAAAGCGATATCGATATAAATCGTTTTCGATGATTTTAATCGTTTTTTTCCCCACGCGATAGAACTTCTTGTTACGAAAGTCGACACTCGAGGGCAGCAGTAGCAACGTCGAGTCACTTTGATTCTTAAGCTTTGTACACGGACAGACTTAAGCGACGAGAGTGGAGGATAAAATAAAAAAGTATATCTTGGAGTGATCGAACGGATTTCCGTGACTAATCGCGACTCGATCGTAAAACTCGCATCGTTGGTTTAAATTCATCTTGTGGCTAGATCGTGAGATTGTTAATGGGCGATCGAGTAGACGATTTGGAAAAGTTTTTAGATTTTTGGGAAATGTGAAAATTGTATTTTAGAATTTTCTTTTTTTTTTTTACAATTTTTGTTTGTTCTTTAGGTTTGGGTTTGGTTGAAGGGGTTTGGGTTTGTGGGAGTAGAGCGACGGTGGTTTTTCTGGTGATTTGAATGAGAGGTAGGACGATTTTTCTTTTTGCACAATTTGTTGTTTTTGTTTGTTTGTTTGTTTGTTTGCTGGGACGAGGATAGTTTGGCGTGATGAAAAAAAGGAATGACATTATTCGAGCTTTTCCGAGGAACAGGCCGAGAAAACGAAACGTTTGTGGATCTCGTTAAAATTCATGACACCATTAACGCGCCGGTGAGAGAGAGAATCGTGGCCGCGAATATCGATCGCCGTCGGACGACGGCAGCTCTTTTCTCGGTAAATTCGTGACTTTCGTATCCGCGAAACATCGTTTTGTACAATTTATTTTGTTTTCTTCGGTTAAGCCTGTTTTTATTGCTGATCTAGTTTCACAATTGGGTGGATACTCATTTCATATCGCAAAATTGGTAAATTTTTTGCTTCATTTTTTACTATTACAATTATTTTCTATCGAAAGTTGTTAGGTTTCTACGCGACAATTAATTCGATTATTTATTTTGATTTTTCCTTCAAAATAATTTTCAATCTCGCGTTTCATAGTAGAAGGAAAATTGAGCTTAACGAGACGATTATAGGTTTTTCTTAGCGATTTTTATACGCGACAATTAATTCGATTATTTATTTTCATTTTTCGTTCAAAACATTTTTCAATCTCGATTTTCATAGTAGAAGGAATATTGAGCTTAACGAGACGGTTATAGGTTTCTCCTAGCGATTTTTATACACGACAATTAATTCGTTTATTTATTTTCATTTTTCCTCCAAAACACTTTTCAATCCCGTTTCTCATAGTAGAAGGAAAATTGAGCTTAACGAGACGGTTATAGGTT
>JAPYZT010004043.1:0-15309 GCA_030522965.1 Tryphoninae sp. A BG-2022a | reverse complement strand
ATCCAGAAATTCTGCAAATTCATTCAGAAATCTAGAAATTCTGAAAATTCATCCGGAAATCCAGAAATTCTGGAAAATCATCCAGAAATCCAGAAATTCCGGAAGTTAATCCAGAAATCCAGAAATTGTGGAAATTCATCCAGAAATCCAGAAATTCTGGAAAATCATCCAGAAATCCAGAAATTCTGCAAATTAATCCAGAAATCCATAAATTCTGTAAATTAATTTAGAAATCCATAAATTCTGGAAAATCATCCAGAAATCCATAAATTCTGGAAATTCATCCAGAAATTCACAAATTCTACCATTTTATTTTGAAAAGAAGGGAGGTTTAAGGTCGAGAGAGAAATTAGATCGTGGATGAAGATAATAGTGATAACATCTTTCGCTTTTTCATCCAGAAATAATTTTCGTACTAGACAGCGAATTCGTCGAATCATCATCGAAACGAGAGAAATTCGTAAATTTAAGAACGTTCGTTAAACTCAAATTATTCAAAGTCTCCGAGGACAATGTATGTAATTCTAAGGAAATTCTTTCATCAAGGGTTGCTGCAAGAGATACGAGCTTAACTTACGTCGAAGCTGGTGAAATTTTCTAGCTACCAGGGATTCCGTGTTGAACCAGCTAGAATGGACGAATAGAACGACGACGTATAGAAAGGAGCGAGTCCTCGAGGACCAAGGAGGAAGAAAATGGAGCTGGAACGTGAGAGCGTTTACTATACGGGGTAGTAAAGCTTCTCTCGTCACTGTACGTACTCGAGATGGCCGTGACAGGGTGAGATATTGTACGAGAGTATTTTAAACTCTCATAAACCAACTCGACAAAGACGAAGACTGCGAGAACCGCGAGATAGGAACTTTCATTCGGTGGGTGTGCTACGAGAACAACGGGGTAGTTGCCAAGTGCAATGAGCGGTACGTTGCGGCTTGTGACTTCAATTTGGACCATAACCGTACTCGATTATTCGAGAACTATAAAATTTCGTCTAAACTTAAGATTCTGACCTAGGCACTATTTTATTTTCACAGTTTGAATTTATCCCATGGATTAGATAGAGAAATATAAAGTCGATCCATTAAACGAAGATATTAAAAAAGAAACAATTTTTTATAAATCTAGTAATTAAATTTTAACGAAATTAATTAAGGAGTGTTTAATTGATTCGACTAATCGTCAATTAGTCAAGGAATTTAATTGAATCGACTAATCCTTAATTAGTCGAGGAATTTAATTGATTCGACAGTTTCTCAATGAGTCCAACTAATTAGTCAATTTCCTAATTGCCACATCCACCTTCTTTCTACATTTTCCCACAGTGAAGGATACTTATCGTTGCACCGGATGAAGGACACTCCGGGATTCTTCGTATAAAGAGAAAATGGGGTTGTTCGACGATGCGCGAGGGTTAAAGTGTCCAGGACCTTCGAGCAACGAGGCACGTTCGTATAGCAACGGATCTGTGACTGTGTCTCGAATCTTCAAAGAGCGCGTAATCCCGAGGGAGCCAAGGTCCATCAAAAACAAAAAAAAAGCACCCCGCTCGTAACGAAGTTGCCTCGCGAGCTTTACGAACCTCGATGTATAATACAATAGACGAAATAACGTTACAAAACTTACCACGACTCGGCTGTACACGTTCTATGCGTATGCACGAGTTACCACGAATCACGAGCTCGTATTGATTTCTCGAGGGATCTTTCGTACCGAATTCTCGAACCAGCACACGATACTCACTTTTATATATACACTTATATATATATATATATATATATATAAGCTTCACTGTATATAATAACTTATATATATATATATATATATATATATATATGTATAATGTAAGCTTCACTACATATAATAACTTATATATATATATAAGCTTGCTATATATAAATTATATATATATAAGTACCGTGTATATATATATATATATATTTCTATAGGTTCGTATATAACGATGCACAATGGAGAGTGAGGTGTACGTACGAAGTGGCTCGCATGTTCCAAAGAAAATTCGAATGCCATAAAAGCGAACGTCTGGCAGCTGAGACGAGGCGCGACCGGGCGTTCTATCCCGGGGTCAACGTTTGTCGGTGTGCAATATTGGTAAAGGTGTTGTGGTATTGTTATATAGTTAAGAAACGGGTACGTGTACAGCTTCGAGGCAAAGAAGAGAAGGAAAGTCCGCTAATTTGCAGACCGAATTACGAATCGACCGGTTTGCCAAGTGCGCTTCGTCCACTCTCGCTGAGCTTTCGGCCGGACCGCGAGCTTTTCTGGATTCGCACATTCGAGGGATGTGTATTGGAAGAATGGATTCGAGTATAGGGAAGCCAAGAGCAGTTCGACCCTTTCATCCCTTATTTCTTTTTTGGATAATCATCGAGCCCTTAATGGGCTACGATTTCTCGGTAATCGATGCAGAACATAGACACGGGGAAAATATTCGAATTTTTGGAAAAATCGGATGAAGAATTTTACGTTCAGCCCTTTGTTCATACTTTTATCCCTTTTTTTAACAACTGTTATACAGTATAGAAAATCGAGCGAGTGGAATTTATGTTACAGGTAGAATTGTACTAAAATAGAGAAGGGGTTGAAAATAAGGGTGGAAACAATATTTTCCAAGATTATAAAGAAACATCGATTGTTTAGATTGATGGACGATTCTTCGTTAAAAATTCTCGATAATCGATGCACAAGATTCATAAATTATTCAATATCGAAAAGCGAGCTAGTGGAATTTATGTTATAATTAAAATTCTACTAAAATACACTAGGGCTTATAAATAAGGGTGAAAACAATATTTTCCAAGTTTATAAAGAAATATCGATTTCTAGATTTATGGACAATTCCTTCTTAAACATACGACTTTAAAACAAGACATTATTAAATAAACGTTACGTACCTTACCTTATCTCCTTATCTTTAAACAACCCTTCCCCTTTTTCCCAAACGTAATATAACTCATCCAAAATTTCTGTACCTTCCGTGGAGGACAACGTGCTCGTCTAAGGTTATGTTAGAAAAAAATGCCATTTGTATAGACAAGGGGTTGAAAATAAGGGTGGAAACAATATTTTCCAAGATTATAAAGAAACATCGATTTTGTAGAATTATGGACAATTCTGCCATAAAAATATGACTTTAAAAAGAGACGTAATTAAATAAACGTTAGGTACCTTACCTTATCTCCTTATCTTTAAACAACCCTTCCCTTTTTTCCCAAACGTGATATAACTCATCCAAAATTTCTGTACCTACCGTGGAGGACAACGTGCTCGTCTAACGTTACGTTGCTGGAAAAATTTGCCTCGCGCAAATTATGGTTGCACCGTGAGAAATGATCTACGGTCTCGACCCCGTCGTTTTCCATATTTTATACGTGTGCATATAGCGATCCCCAAAGCCCGCCGGAACGACGAGGCTTCACCACCACCGCCACCACCACCACCCCCATCCCCCTCTTTCCATCGTACCGTGCACTCTGTGTAATTCTATAGCTATTATAGAACCAAGAGCCACTCGCATAGTGAAGTAACAGCGTTGATGTGTTTGGCCTGAGTGCAATGTATATAAAGGATTTGTATGTTAAAGGAGGGGATGAAAAATATCTAAATTCACAAACACATATGTACTTATACACGTAGGTGCGCGCGCATACTTACGCAAAGATTCTCGCGTCGATCCGTGAAAGGTCTGCCCTCGTAAAGCTCGATTCCTTACGAGGATATCGCGTGTCCCCTTGGCTTGCCTCGCGATGCAAGAGGCAACAGAACGAGGGATGGAAGGGGGAGAGTGAGGTTGAAAGTTCGCTGAATCAACGACAGACGACAGGGACGTGAGCGATACTGCGTGAGTGATAATGGACGATCACGAAAACGAATGTGGTGGAATTAGCTCCTTGCGACTTATAGCTTTATTCTCCCTGTCGGGTAAACCGATATGAAACGTATAGTCTCTCGCTCTCTTGTATCTGGATTGAATAGTGATTATTCTTAATTTAATTCAGAATTAAGATAAAAATTTGATTTAAATTAATCCGATTCAATTAGACATAAAATATTGGTTTAAAGGGGATAATAAATCTGCTTGTTTTTTTTTTAATTTATGATCGAAGTTGATTAGAATTCATTTTGTGTTTTATTTTCTATTCGATTTATTATATTAAATATTAGGAAATAAAATTATTTTAATAATTTTATTATTAATTTAATAATTTTAATATATTATTTCAATAATTTTATTATTAATTTAATAATTTTAATATATTATTTTAATAATTTTATTAATAATTTTAATAATTATTATTTCAATAATAATAATTTTAATAATAGTTTAATTAACAACTGTCTTATTTGAAACGATATTTAGAATTTTTGTTTACGTATAAGTTCTTCCTTAAAAATATTACATTAAAAATAATATTTGAAACTGCTCACATTTCTAATTTAATTAAGTGCATAATGAGAATTACTTAAATAAAAAAAAAATAAACTTTATATATTTTTTTATGTTAAATCTTAAGTGTCCTATACTCAAGGGCATCTCCCTATTTTCTTTATAAATATTTCTCAAACAACTTATGTAACGATGAATGAACCATTGAATAAAAAATCAGGCTAGAGGTTGCGGTTGTTCTTGATAAAGGGTATGATTCTTTTTTTTCCTTTTTCTTGGCTCTTTTTTCATCGTTAACGTAAAAGAGACTGGTGATGTTCTGGCTAGGAAGAGCGCGAGTGAGGGTATTAGTCGGAAAGTGAGTGAGTAGTAAAGAGGAGGAGGGGGGGGGGTAGGTTTTATACGAAAAGCTTCGTGTCAATTAGGTCAACTTCATTGGCCCTGTTCAGTCTTTTCGTATCAAAGACCTCGTCAGAGGAGAAAAAAAATGGTACTTTATATACCAAGGACTGCACTCTGCATTGTCGACTTGAAGTACGCGTACGTACTCTCTTAAACGGACCTCGGAGCTTAATGGAGCGCTTAACGCGAAATTTTGAAGACAATGAAGAAGAAAAAATGGTTTTGTCGAAAAAAACAGAAAAAAATTCGATCATCGAGATTCTTCGAGAGATAAACGAGATCTGATGGCGTTCTCGTCCTCGATTCTGGAAGTTCGAACCAAGAGGAATTTATACGTCCTCGGGGGAAATAAAAGGAGTAGAATAATATCAAAACTCTTTAGAATATACGCAGTGTTCGTTTCCTCGTGAAAAATAGAAAGAAAGAGAGAGGGAGAGGGAAAGAGAGGGAAAGAGAGAGAGAGAGAGAGAGAGAGAGCCAGACAGACAGACAGAGAGACAGACAGACAGACAGACAGAGAGAGCGAGAGAGAGGGAGAGAGAGAGAGAGAGAGAGAGAGAGAAAGAGAGAGAGAGAGAGAGATAGAGAGAGAGAGAGAGAGCGAGAGATAGAGAGAGAGAGATATCTCTCGTACGGTGCAACGTCAAAAATCCGGAGGGATTTCCGAAGCAGGGCTGTCCATGCGCCATTTTTCATCCTCAATTATTCAGTGAAATAAAATGAAGAAAATAAAAGGAAAAGAAAGAAAACAAAAGAATAAAGAAATATTCTACCTACCAGGGATCGAAGTATTCAACAAAATTTGACTGGAAAATTAAAAAAAAAAGAAAAAAGCTGTCCGGATCTCGACCGAGTAAGGGAGAAAAAAAAATGTGGACGCTACTGAAACGAACGAGAGACGTGCACTTTACGTGGAATATTTTATAACGCTTCGAAGCAACACGCGAGGTAGATGAATGTATAGGAAGAGAGAGAAAGAAGAAAGGGAGCGTCGCGATGTGAAGGGGGTGGGGTGTGGGGAGGGGCAGGAGGGGGGGGGGGATAAAATATGCAAGCTATTAACCAACCATTAATCGCGGTCTCTATTTAAATGTAAATAAGAAATGCCAGCAAAAAATTCGCGATCAAAGTATAATGTGCGATAAACGCCATTTTGTTTCTTGTGATTAAAAAAAAAAATGAAAAAAGGATCGTTAAAAATGAATTAAACGTGAGATTAATTTTTCTTTACGTTCTTTAATTGAGAATCGTTTAATCGATGGAATTAAACATTCACGTCGAAATAATTTCGATCTGAGAAAATTATTATTTTTAAAAATAGAAAAAAAAATTTGTTTAATTTTTATTTCATAAAATTTAAGGTTAAGGGGCGATTTAGGGAGATTCTTCTTACATAACAATCGTTTAATTGGTGCAATTCAACTCGTATGTGGAAATAATTCCCAATTGAGAAAAATTTGTAATTTCAAAAAATAAAGCAAGTTTTTGTTTTTTTTTTCGAATTTTGATTTTTGTTTGATAACATTTGCATTTAAGGGATAATTTAAGGAGATTCTTCTTTTCATTCTGCAGTTAACAATCGTTTAATCAATGCATTTCGACTCGTACGTGGAAATAATTCCCAATTGAGAAAAATTTGTAATTTTGAAAAATAAAGCAAGTTTTTTTTTTTTCGAATTTTGATTTTTGTTTGATTAAATATGAATTTAAGGGACAATTTAAGGAGATTCTTCTTTTCATTCTGCAGTTAACAGTCGTCTAATCAATGCAATTCAAATCGTACGTGGAAATAATTCCCAATTGAGAAATATTTGTAATTTCCAAAAATAAAGCAAATTTTTTTATTTTTGAATTGTCTTTTTTATTTGATAAAAATTGAGTTCAAAAGAGATGAGAAAAATCGTGTGGTACGTATGAGCAAAGTGGCAAAATTCACAAATTTACGTTGCGCTTAAGAAACGTATTTCTGCCAGTTCGAATTTCAATTGAAATCGCTGCCAATATTTTGTATCGTGGTGCAACGCGTTTATTCACGAGCGAATACTTTACGACAGTTTCCGGGGACGCCAAGATGTTTTCGACGAAACTTTCCCACCAGTCAGATATAACAATTTTCGAATTTCCGTACCGACCTACGGTACATGCATATTCTATAAATTTATACGCGAAATTCTCGAGCTACGCTTCGGACATCTATTTCCTGAAATATTCATAACGCGTCGAAGTATCGCAACGAATGACGGAACGTACATAAAATACACAAATTATTACACCGTCGTGATGTTTGCAAATTTATCCGACAAGAATCCTCGACTCGAAACAACCCTTCTCGAAAATTCCACCCTTTACTCGCATTCGTTTCGAAATATTTTCCAACTTTTCTCCCCGCCGCATGTTTTATTCAAAATTTCACGAACAACATTTTGTATTTTCGATAAATACTTTGCAAGTGTTGAAGTTTTATTTTTTTATATAAAAAAAACAATTTTTTTGTGTATATAATGTAATAATTTATTTATAATTACATAATTGTTATATTGTAATAAAATTATTAATATTTAATTATTTTTATTATTTAATTTTAATTATTATTGTATATCGTTAAATAATTATTATATTACAGGATAAAATAATAATTTATTTATAATTCAATAATTAACAATAATTTATTTTTGTAAAAAAAATATTTTATTTCTGTATATAATACAATAATTTATTTATAATTAAATAATTATTATATTATAATAAAATTATTAATATTTAATTACTTTTATTATTGAACTTTTATTATTATTATATCCAATTAAATAATTATTACGTTATAGTATAAAATAATAACTTATTTATAATTCAATAATTAACAATAATTTATTTTTGTAAAAAAACATTTTGTTTCTGTATATAATACAATAATTTATTTATAATTAAATAATTATTACATTATAATAAAATTATTAATATTTAATTATTTTTATAATTTAATTAGTATTATTATTATATCCAATTAAACAATTATTATATTATAGTATAAAATAATAATTTATTTATAATTCAATAATTAACAACAATTTATTTTTGTACAAAAAAAAAACATTTTTTATGTAAACAATTGTTTTATAATAATTTTTTTACAAATTTATTTTTTTTATGGTAAATCCGGTTGATAACGTTGAACGAACGACGAGTGATTCACCAGAAGCATTGTCGAATTCTTTTTATGTCGGTTTTGTTTTCGATGCCGGAAGCGAGCTTCTTTTATCCCCCCTTGCCCCATTGGTGTACCGACAGATTAACCACGTTTTATTTCGTTCTCGTTGTAAATGCAAATGGCGTCGTAAAAATCGCGAGAGGGATAATGCGACGTTCTCCGTACCGGGGTATTTCGCGTAACGAGCGCAAACCGACCGGTGGGGAAAATAAAATGAAAGCTCAGCCGATTGTTACCGATGCTCATGCACGTATAGCGACGATGATCCCGGCTAAAATTTCGACCTGGGAATAACAAGTATAACTTCGGATTACTACTGAAACTGAGAAAATAACATAAACAAAAATCTCTCATAAACAAAAGAGGAAAATGGGAAAATCGTTAAACCAAGAGAAAAAGGATGATGATAAGGATAGTGCGAGAATCAATAAAGTTTGATGGATTTTGGCGTTTCGATTAATTTATTTGCGTTACGGAGATGCCTAATTGTGAGAATAATTATGTCCAAGTGAAGTTTAGAACGAAGTTTCGGGATGAATTAGCGAGTGTGTGTATGTGGGAGAGAGGAGGGGGGGGGGAGTGGATGTTGGTCGGAACTGCGTGTTGGGCTGCGGGAAAGCAAAAGCTCATACAGCCTGGTCTACTATAGCGAATGGTCGGAGGTTTGACTCCCGGAAACGGGGGTCGGAGGAAGGAATGGTGAGGGGATAGAACTGCAATTTCCAAGCTTAACCACAAAATTATACAATTTACCGCCCTTTCGCTCCGGTAGAGACTCGACGGGTAACTCGAAACGACGGGCAAATACGCGCTGATGACGGTCGTGTAGGTATATACATATATATGTGTATAAACGGAAGTACACGCAGGTAGGAATAAATCTATTCGGGTTATACCGGTAGCGAATATTGTTCGTGTACAAAAACGAATATCGAGATAAAAGCACGTTTTTCATAATTTTGTAAACGAATTTGTTAGAAAGTTGTGAATTTAAACGGCTGATTACTTCGAGATAAGTTGAAGAACGAGGTTGATACAAGGTCGTTGTTGAAGAGGTTGAAAAAATTCAATTTTTTAAATCGACGTTGTTGGAATTTAAGAAAAGAGAAATAATGATTTTTGTAATTGGGAGGAAGAATACTTGGTTGACATTTTTATCTACGGAGGACCGTGGACCAGCCTCCATTCTGTGGCTGACCGTTGGTTCAGCTATAAGCCCAAACTGTACGACGTGGATTTTCCTCATTCCTCCACGCGTTTGTCGTATAAATGCCTAGCCATAACACATAACTGCATCTGGGGCTTCTAATGGATAAAGCTGCTTCCCTCGAGCTTTCCTTGTGCCGCAATTAATATTAATGAGTACGAGCACAGCTTGACCTACAGATTGCACATGCCTCAACATACGCACACGTATATCCAATATTCACGTGTAGACATAAGCGCGAGATGAACTTCGAAAGTAGCCCATTCTGTTCGTTACACGTGATGGTAGTCCGTAACTACAGTCAAAGTTCGTCAGACTCGCATATTTTCACAATTTTGATAATTCCTACTGGTCACCTCCAAATGACCTTGACAATCTAGAAGTCGAGGTGATTTTTGTCTCGTTACATTAGAGGTCAAGGTCATATTGACCTTGGCAAGTTAAGAGGGTCAAGTTGACTGTGACCTTGAGTGAAATAAGGTCACTGGACCATTGACCTTCGGCAAAGGTCAAATGCGTAGAAGAGCTTCCATGGCAATTTCAAACGAAGGTCGAGGAATGTCACGCGTTAAATTATGAGAAGTTCGACTGTACGCGCTATTCCATCGCATTTGTGTTGTTCGGAACGGTGGAACACGGGAGAACGAGAGGAGATAACAGAGAATGGTACTCGGGACGAGTACGAAAAGCTCATTCTTCGAAAATCTCATATATGCATCGTCATATCGTCGAAGTAGCTCGTGGTAGCCGTGCAAAACATTTACTTCCAAAAGGGCTCGAATGGTCACGATTGTATTCTGGTACACGACGAAAGCTCCGTGTCCAACCCCTGAACGACACTTAAACGCAACGCTTCCACGAATATTTTACACCCACTCGATGCATCGCGAGGCTAGGTCGAAAGTGCCGAGATGTATCTCGCGGTTGACGATAATCATCGTGTCCTTAACAAGCCGAGCCATCCTCTCCCGCGACACTTATAGCACTATAACCACCGAAACTGCCTCGTTTCGACAAGATTTACCGTCAAACTTTTGGAAGACTAAAAACAACATTACCGACGGTCGGTAAAACAGAAAAATAAAAAATCTTTCGCTTTTGATATTTATAGCAGATTTTTTGTTAATAAAATTCGTCATAAATTGAATAAACAAAATAAAATTAAATTAAAAATATTCTTTATTTACAGTTTGTATAAATAAATGTGTCTGCCTGAACGTTATCGCGTCGAGGCGTCGGAGAATAGGGATTCGGAGGATTTAACACGGGGATACGTATGCTAATCACGTGACTGGCGTTGAATGGGATTTTGCGATTTTCCCGCCTGTACAATTCGATGCGAAATTTCCAACGTGTATTTTCTACCACTGATAAAACTCTTCACAGCATGAATGCTTCTCCATCGTGTAGGTACGTATCGCACGTAGCAACGCCTCGTCCAGAGGATTTTTGAAATGACTTCGAGTGCTCACCCTGGGTTGGCCGAGAGTACTCGTGACAGTCCAATGGACGACGATGCGATTTCACGGAATTACAGGATGGAATTAGCGCGAATTCACTACTCGCGCAACGACGGAAAACAAAAGAATGTCTAGAAAATGAACAAAATAAATCCAATCGCATCCCATCGACGAGTGATCGAAAGTACAAGGGATGAAAGGACATTCCGTTCTTTTTTTATTTTTCTTTCGAGTGACCGTCACTCGATCTCGTTCAATAGTTCCAACGAACTTCCTTCTGTGAATTCTTTCCATTGAAAAATCGTGTAATGCTTTCATTGAAATTCCGTTGAAAACAACCCTATCTGTAAATTTGTCTACAAAAAAGATAAATTGTATCCATCCCTTACCATCGATCAGGGAAAAAAAGAGAGAATTTTTCTTTTTGGACAGCATCGTTCGATAATCGTTGAAGAGTGGCGAGAGGAAGGGAGGGGGTTGGAGGGCCTTTCAACATCGAGTGGCAATCGACCTCGGATGTTTTCTCTTTACTCGTTGTCCCTTGTATCCGCGTTACCCACATATGTACACAGTGGAATGTGTACCGAGTGAAATTTGGGTCAGGTCTGCTCGGTCCGTTCTCTCACTCTCGCCTTCACGTCCGTTCGGGACTGCTGCACCGTGCGAGATTCGGTCAACAGGTGCAACCCGAGCGATACGATACTCGCCAAAAGAAAGCTCGTGTCGAGCCAAAACACGCACATCGGTTGGAGTTACATGTGTAACCATGCGTGTTTCTGTTCGTTGGAAAATGTAGAACGATTCCTTCCCTCACCCTCTATACCCTCTATTTTCTCTCTTTCTGTCTGTTTATTTATCGAAATGAAATGATTTAAATTCAGGGAATCGATCACACGGGCTTGTGTTTAATTGAAAATCGGATGTGCGATTTAAAAGAGACGTTTTAAATTATGATGTGTGGATTTCAACCCTTAATAGTAAATGAAAAAATTTGATTTGTCTCATCAATGTTAAAATAATATTTATATCTGTTAATTATACGAGCTGTTTGGGTCCGAGATCATCCTTTATTCGGACACGTTTTAACGGACACGTTTTAAATTATCATATGTGGATTTCAACCCTTAATAGTAAATGAAAAAATTTGATTTGTCTCATCAATATTAAAATAATATTTATATCTGCTAATTATGTGAGCTGTTTGGGTCTGAGATCATCCCCTATTAATTGCGTTAATTTTAATTATGCGATTTTGTAAATTCGCCATTTTAATTAATTGTAATATCGTTGGATAGAGATGGATTGATTTGATTGATAATTGATTTCGCATTAATTGCGTTAATTTTGATTATACGATTTTGTAAATTCGCCATTTTAATTAATTGTAATATCGTTGGATTGAGATGGATTGATTTGATTGATAATTGATTTGGGGAGAAAATAATTTTCGATGTTATTTCGCATCGAGCTTTCAACCCTCTCATTCGAGAACGAAGACGAGAACTATAACGACGTCGCTTATGACAACGGCGATGACGACGACGAGGCTGGATTCTAGTCGAGACTATGTTTGCTCTGTCGTTGGGGAGGTCAGTAGAATGCTGATCCTCGTAATCACCGCTCTACCCACGCTTGTCACCCCTTTCCATTCTTAGCCGTCTGTCTTGAACGATTTTTTCTATCATCTCTTGTTCTTTTCGCCCTTCAATCTCGCCAGTTCTGTCTCGTCCTTTCATTCTCTCTCTCTCTCTCTCTCTCTCGCTCTCTCGCTCTCTCTCTCTCTCTCTCTCTCTCGCTCTCTCTCTCTCTCTCTCTCTCTCACTCGCTCTCTGTTTTTCACTCCAATCGTACAACGACGAATTCCAACCACCCTCCCACCCCTCATTTTTCCCACCCCTACAGCTCGGTTCTCTAATCATGTCACGGATAAAAGTAGATGGCGCAAAGGCATTCCAGACGTCCCAGCGAGTTGCCGATGTAGACGTTGAAACGTTTATAGTGAGTTATGCGAAAATGAAAATCAGCTTAACCATCCCCCTCTTACCACCCCTTTTACCCTTCGTCAACGACATTTCACCGCAGCCGGGACGGAATTAATCGAGTCGCGATTCCACGAGACCCTTTTCCCATCATTAAGAAATATTTTCATTGCAAGGATGAACTTCAGGCTTCTGAATGTTCGACGAAGGACGAAGATTCCTCCGATGCAAAAAACTTCAAAATTCTGACACGTATTGCTCTTTTTACCTCGAATTTTCTGTATTCAAAAACAAATCAATTTTTCCTGTCTCCCTTCATAAAATTAATTCTAATATTCCATGCAACAATCCACGATTATAAATTTTCTCAACAAATTTGCTATTTGTTAATTATCACGATAAATTTCAATAAAGAAAAATCATTTAATTATCAATCTTGTGTATTTTTTCATTCGTGAAATGACGAATTAAGTAATTTTACAGAGTCATTTCATTCCCATACATCGATCTCTCACATCGATCTATTTCTCCATCCTGCAAAGACTGTGTGTTTGAGAGCCCGTCAGGCAAGATAGGGTCGCGAATAATTAAGGAGAACCCACATTAAAGGCGTACGTTGTTCCAACGTTCCTGTAATATTCTCCATAATATTCTCCTATGCCCGTTCAATTCCCGAGATGGTTTAATATCACATCGAATCTATACCTTGACATATATAGATATCGATACGACATTATATACATACACAATATAATTTAATATCGAACATTCTAATTTACCATTAAATCGGATAAGGTCGATGGAAATTTATCTATAGTCCAGTCATAATTTGAAGTTTCATTGTTAATTAGTTGCCTGCGGTGTTAAGAGGATGCTGGACGATCTCCTTTCCAGATAAATTTCTGTATCCATCGCATTTGTAGTAAGAAGGGGTACGACCAGTGATGTGAAGGAAGAGGCGCGAAATACAATTTAATATCGAATATTATAATTCACCATTAAATCAGATAAGGTCGATGGAAATTTATCTATAGTCCAGCCATAATATAAATTTTCGTTGTTAATTACGTGACTGCGGTATCCTTTTCAGATAAATTTCTGTATCCATTGCATTTGTAATAAGAAGTGGCTACTACCAGTGATGTGAAGGAAGAGGCGCGAAATACAATTTAATATCGAATATTTTAATTCACCATTAAATCCGATAAGGTCGATGCAAATTTATCTATAATCCAGCCATAATATGAATTTTCATTGTTAATTAGTTGCCTGCGGCGTTGAGAGGATGCTGGACGATCTCCTTTTCAGATAAATTTTTATATCCATCGCATTTGTAGTAAAAAGGGGGTACTGCCAGTAATGTGAAGGAAGAGGCGCGAAATACAATTTAATATCGAATATTCTAGTTCACCATTAAATCCGATAAGGTCGATGCAAATTTATCTATAGTCTAGCCATAATTTGAATTTTCATTGTTAATTAGTTGCCTGCGGTGTTAAGAGGATACTGGACGATCTCCTTTTCAGATAAATTTCTGTATCCATCACATTTGTGATAAGAAGGGGGTAACTACCAGTGATTTGAAGAAAGACCCGCGATATACAATTTATATCGAATATTCTAGTTCACCATTAAATCCACTAAGGTCGATGCAAATTTATCTATAGTCCAGCCATAACTTGAATTTTCATTGTTAATTAGGTGCCTGCGGTATCCTTTTCAGATAAATTTCTGTATCCATCGCATATCTAATAAGAAGGGGTAATATCAGCGATTTGAAGAAAGGCCCGCGAAATACAATTTATATCAAATATTCTAGTTCACCATTAAATCCACTAAGGTCGATGTAAATTTATCTATAGTCCAGCCATAATTTGAATTTTCATAGTTAATTAGTTGCCTGCGATGTTGAGAGGATGTTGGATGATCTCTATTTCAAATAAATTTCCGTATCCAGCATTGAATACGCATCACGTATTGCAAAATTAATCACGAAAATACGTAAATTTTACCCGACCTTTTCTACACCATATTTGTTATAATATCATTAGAATTTTCAATGCTACACCGGGGTAATTCGACGTTAAATTACAAACAATAAACTCTGGTAGAAACCATCGCCGATGCGGGTTCACGGTTACGATTGAGTTACGAGAGGAGGTTGCGCGTCGCTATTTCATCGAGAATTCGGATGACGCTATCGAAATACGTACTCCGTCGCGATTCTTATAGTTACGAGATTATTATAGGCACCACGAATCGCGCACAGCTGGTTACAACGTTTACCTACGTACGTCATTCTGTGAAAATGCGCACGTGAATAAATTTCTCTACACCTGACGGTTTCCGAATCGCTAATATTCGAGCAAATGCCAATTTTTCTATTTATAGAAAACTTACATAACAGTCGAATTAACAATCCTAAATTTCTATATTTCTTTTTAATTTATCGAACGAGAAATCATTCTTTAATT
Organism: Tryphoninae sp. A BG-2022a; assembly: GCA_030522965.1. Lineage (NCBI taxonomy): Eukaryota > Metazoa > Arthropoda > Insecta > Hymenoptera > Ichneumonidae > Tryphoninae sp. A BG-2022a. Next base: position 174 of record JAPYZT010004043.1, on the reverse strand, counting down.
TTTAAAACGTCTCGAATCAACCATTTTCTTACCCTCAAAAATTTCTTAGTATTCTTATTCTCACCGTTACTTCCTACAAAAAAAAATCCTTTTTTCTTATTTCTCTAAATGTTAACAAAATTTCGTCATTGCATTATCACAGGGCGAGAATTTGTTAAAATTGCTAATATTCGC
>JAPYZT010004042.1:0-11122 GCA_030522965.1 Tryphoninae sp. A BG-2022a | reverse complement strand
CGTGTACGGACGGGTCACCCAGCGCGCCCGTGTGATTCTAAATGCGCTGTTGCCAAACTTCTAACGGTTATAGTTTTCGAGATATAGGTACTGTGTCAATTCACCTCTGTGTTAACCCTCCTCGGCCTCCCCTACCTACGAACAGCGATGCTTCGACGATACCGCGGTACGATTCTGCAACTACGAATAGCAAGCGACGTGATATTGTATAACTCGCTATGCTGTCCTTATGAGCTCATAACGACAAGTTTCGATTCGTTATTTACCGAGACGCTATTATAACAACTGTCATTTTGTATACGACGTTTAGCGAAGTTTGTGGTTATGCGAATCAAAATTCGTCGATAAGGTATCGTTATGGCTCGAGCGAATAGCGAGGCTTGGCAACCCCATCGATATGTCATAACGACCATTGTGAATTATTAACTCGTAAATTATTATCTTTTAATACACGCTAAAAAAGTAACAAATAATTACGACGTTCAAAATAACAGGTAAATTAGTAAGTAAGTTTGATTTCGTAGTAATCAACAATTATCTTAAAAACATTGATTTTAGACCAACTTGTTAAATACATTTTTTTATTTTCTATAAGAAATGAAGATTGCCTATATTTAAGTATTGCTCCCAAGAAAAACCACAAAGTTGTTTAGATAGAATACTAAGTTCTTTTTTTAAGTAGCTATCATCTAACAAACAGTAACATTTCAATCAAATCGTTTTATTTATTTCGTATTTTTATTAAGAAGTATAGTTAGAGTTGCGCGTGAGTCCATGCGCGCCGCAGTCGCGAGAAATAAAAAATCTACGAAGTTTTCTCCAATTTAACATCAAATGGGATAACAAAATGTCGTTACTAAACGTTATCGGTATCGAAAGAAAGTTATGTATTGGACAAATATTTCGTACGGCGGTATTACACTTACCGCAAAAACTGTAATTTACTACAATTTTCTTCAAAACTTCCTAGATTTTGAAATTCCCGCCACTCGGTAGCGCGCGCGAAGACTCGAGGAACCCTCAAGTTTTTTCCATGGTGACGCGCGAAAATCAGTTTTATTCATTCGTGGTTCATGTAATATTACGAATAAATCAAATATTGTCCATCATAATTTTCAAATTGTGCTTTACAAATATTTTCACCATGGCCTCAATTTTGAAGTAAGTACATTTCCTAGCAGTCAAAAGGTATACATAATATATGTTATGTATTATTTTTGTATGCATCATTTTGTGAATTAAAGGTCTTTATCGTTCATGTGAATTTGAATCACATGATTTGGCTTACTAGTTTTAATTTATTTTTTCTACCTACAAACAAAAAAGACAGGCGAAGGCTACGCCCGCTCAAATTGACTACATGGTCGATTATTTTATTAAAAATTCCCATTTGGCATCCGGGAAATTCAAGTCGCTGCATGGAAGATCCGATCTAACCGCATCGTGGGAAGACCTTGTAAAAAAATTAATTATTATAAATAGGATGGGTAAAGGTGGAAAGACGAAAGATGTCAAGTCGTGAAAGTCAGTAAATTAATGAGCATTATTTTATCTCAAAAGATAATTTGTTATATACAAATATTATATTTTAATTATTCCGCCTCAAGGAAATTGTGTGATTTGTTATTATTAATATTATAACTTCGTTTGCAGACGTGGCGAGACAATAACAGCCATATGTCGCAAAAAGTAGCCAAAATTCGATCGAATAGGGCAGCGACTGGAAATGTTGGTCCTCCAGGTCAACTGACCCTTCGCGAAGAAAACATGTTGGGCATTATGGGTTTTGAATATGTCCAAGGAGTGAAATGCCCGGCTGCCTTTCCAGAAGAACACGTAACTTTTTTGTTTGCGTTGATCAATCTAAATATCAAAAGTTATTAAATCATAGAACGTGATTTGTTTGTGCAACAATGATTTCAGTCAAACGCTTTCGAACTAAGAGGAAGCTCCATTGGATATCAATGGCCGCACCTTAATATTGCGCGGCAGTTCTCCGAGGACGATCGAAGAGGGCGAAATCGAGAGTAACAACATGAACAAAAGTAACAATAGTGTTAATTTTGTTCATGTTGGGCATCACGGAAGTTGGGAAATCTTCCCCTCATTATACTTTGCTATACTTGCTGAGTCCACGCGCGTAGTCCTCGTTGATGTAATTCATCATCACGATTCATCGGCTCAACATTATGATGATCGTGATCAGCAGCTATCGCTGCTGGTTGTTCGCCTGCACCTTCATTGTTTAGCAGCAGTTACACTCGTATGTTGTGCAATACTGCACACGCATTTACGATTTTTGCCGCAAATGCTGGCCCGTACAGCAAGACACGCTGGTACGATAAATACCTCCAAACACATTTAAAGACTCCAAAAAATCGCTCCACAACGTTTCTTGCTGTACACAATTGTCGCGTATATTGAAACTGCCGCGTGCCTTCGCGAAAATTGGCCAAAGGAGTTAACAGCGAAGGTTCCAAAGGATATCCAGCGTCACGTAATGGAAAATGTATTGATTTTTGAAAATACACTAAATATGTGATATTTAAGTTCAAACTACACTTATCCAATTGTGCAATGGTGAAATTGTAAAAATTGTAAAAGTGAAACTCAAAACAATGCAATTCAAAACTGTGCCTGCGTTGGTGACAATTCCATCGCAGTGGATGTTAGTGAATTTTCCTCAGTTTGAACTATGCTTAGGCTACATCTGCTATATAAGCTTTGCTCTCTATGCAATAAGAAAAATGTACTACTTATTACTGCGCTTGGTCAAAACCCTAAGCGCAGTCCAAGCGAAAACATTTTTTTAGTTTAACTGCAGTTGGTTAAACCCCAAGCGTAGTTAAATCAGCAGCATTTTCTTTAGTTCAATTGCGCTTATCAATTATTATGTACAATTGCAACACAAGTCTGTAAGCAGCGTAAACGTAATTGGCAAGAAAACAAATTTACTATTAATGACTACGTTTCAGGTTTCAACCAAGCGCAGTCGTTAAAAATAATTTTTCCTCACTTTCAAGTGCGCTAATGCAGCATACAGATTCACGCAAAATCAACTATAATTATTAACAGCCGTACTTATTATTGTTCTCCATTTTATTTGTTGAATATTTATAGCTTTTGAGTAGAATCACATACAGTTTTTTTACCTACTCTCTTAGAGTAAATCGTAACTCACCGATTAGCCAAGTTCTTCGTTTATAATGAAATTTCATGGCTCGTCGAATAGGTGATACGCTCCGAACGTACGCATCATTTCGAGCGCCTGGATACCGTGCATTTATGTTGAATATTTTAAGATCTGGGTCAACAATCTGAAACACAAATGGGGTAATGAAAAACTTGACTATAAATATTACACTAGTAATATAATATATACTCGCTATGATTTTCTAGATCATAATAGTTTCTTTTTAAATTAGTCAGAAGTACTTGCATTCAGCGATGTGCGAACGACATAAAATTGGAAAAAAAGTTATAACAAATTTTCATACGAAGATAATACATTATAGGGCATTTCTTATAATTTCGCTTGAAATTCACGTTTTTAATTTTTCTTAACGGTTTTTATAATTCCTAATTAGATTTCAAGAAAAATGGTAAAATTATAAGAAATTATTTAAAAAAACCTGGAAATAAAAACAATCTGGAAAAATATTTCTACTAGTTATACATACTGCTAGCACACTCAAGGAATGCCAGTTGTGATAATTAACAAATGCCTCCTCATGTTGCGATGGGGCAATTATGTGTGTATATATACACTCAATTGCGCCCATAGCACCTTCAAATGGCTGCGGAGCAGTTGAAAACTTTTATCTTGGTCGCTGTCGATCGACGGCGGTCATCGGAAACTTCACCCATCGACGTAGCAAGCGCCGATTAATAGCTTCCGTGACTGCATGTAGGCATCGACTTGTTTACGACTGGCTTACATTGAGTTCTTGTTGGTTTCCGACACTCCGTTGATAACAACCTTGCGCATAAAACCGTATGGCGACCAGTACCTGTGAAAATCATTTTATCATTGAGAGGTTGATTGTAAGCAAATTTACCCAATGACACGATATTTTTAAGGATTACCCGTAGTCAAATGGTACTTAAACGAGGTGCTTTTTATGGATATTTTCTGAGGTCGCATTTAAATATTTTTGCGACGATGCAAAATTTTCCAGCCTGAGCCATCGGAAATAAGGAAAAGTCGAGGGGGTTCGCTCTTATAAGACCTTATTCGCTCTTATAAGTCTTATTAGCCCAAATATATCTTATTTGTTAATAACTATTTTTTAATACAAACAATACTGTAATATCTCGAAATGTATACTAAATGAGCAAAGAAATATTGATTATATACTGTTTAAAAATGACCTCAAAAAAAATTGTTAACAAACAATTGTTTTATATGTTTGAGTACCATCTGACTGCGGGTAACCGGGTCAGAAAATGCAATATTTTCAAGTTTACCTTGATTTCTGGTCTTAAACCAATGACTCGCTTTCTCTGTAACTCGGCCCGCAATACATTGACGAGATTCAAGACAGCATCTTGAGGCAGGCGATAAAGGTTTACAAATTCCTCTTGCGGCAGCTCAAAAGGATTCTGAGCATCTCTCAGCCGCTTTGTTTCCATACGACGTTCGAGTCGATGTAATCTTTCTTCGAGAAAATGTAGATCCCAAGCGAGGTATTCCAGAGCCATGGTCGTCAATTGCAAACAGCTTTGATTATACTTCTTACAATTAGTAAAAATACAAAATAAATAAAAGATGCAGTTATAATGCTACTCAGACGATAGCTACATAAAAAAAAGTAATTAGTGACTCTATCTAAACAACTTTGTGGTTTTTCTTCGAAGCAATACTAAAATATAGATTATATTCATCCCTTATAGAAAATTAAAAAAAATTATTTAGCAAGTTTTTCTAAAACCAAGTTTTTAGGATACTTTGATTAATTACTACGAAATCTAACTTACTAACTTACCTGTTATTTCGGACGTCGTAATTATTATTATCACTTTTTTGACAAGGGTTATAATTTACGTGGCGCTGTCACAATAGTCGTTATAATGTATCGAGGGGGCCGCTATCCACTCGAACCATATGAACACCTTAGCGACGTATTTCGGTATCGATAACAACAAAAATCGCTAAACACACTGTACAAAATTGTAGTCGTTATAATAGCGTCTGGGTAAATACCGAAACGAAATGTTATGAGCTAATAACGACAGCATAACGAGTTACTATACAGAATTGCGCTACGGGCTTTTTACTACACTCCAACGCGTCTACTCTCTCTCGAGAACGCCTCTAATAAACACGCTGTTCAACAATAAAGTAATCTAGCAAATTGAGTATGAGATGTCCCTTACGAATCTACGGTAACCTCACCCCAATAAGATCCTTACCTGGGTAATTTATATGGTGAGTGATTTAACCTGTCTTACTCGGAAATGCGATAACACTAAAAATGTTGTCTAGTGGTATTCGAATGAGCAAGATACTACTTGATGTCGACCAAAGCTTGTACGTACATAAAATAAAAAAATGTTATAATCAGTCTATCTATATCTACATAAAGATGTTGCTCTTTAAACGATATCTCCTATCATAGGCTATTGAATTGGTCTCTGTATATCGCTATTCCCAATTACATTAAAACAAAGTCTCAATCATTCCATTTGAATAAGCTGTGGTGACCTTAGCTCAGCTTTAGTTTCGTCATCAGAATAAAAATAGTTCCATACGATGAACCCCTTCCCCTCTTTCCTATGGTACAACGTTCATTCGATACTTTTTCTGGTATAACCCATTGTCTGGAGACTCTACGTCTTAAACATTTTATATGTATTGTGTTATTTCATTGAAAATTTATATATTAATATTTATGTATGATGTTCAAGTGTGTATAAAGTTTAGACTCTAGAATACCCTGCAGTGCACTTCTGCCGATTAGCTTTTCGGACTATTGCAAGTGCTGTTAAAAAATTGGCATTGAATCTTATTCAAAGTATATAAGAATTCAAAATATGTATATTCCTTCGTTCATCGAAGAAAGAAACATGATGTGAAGTGATACCTATGAATTTATTAACGATTATATGCGAACAACATTTTCTGTGTTAACTCTACCTGCTGTTATGGTTCCAATCAACCTTCGCCACCATTAATTAATTCTGATCACGTGGTATAGGATACCGATCGACCTTAATTCGGTCACCTACGTTTTAGTAGGGCCGATATTATGGTCCTACTACCTCGTGATAATCGAATCGTTTCCATTCGATTCTCTTTTTTTTTTAATTGCGTGTAACAAATCGATTGAGGGATGCAACCAATGTAGGATTTTATAAATTGTCTCATATTGGAAATTTCCTCTTCGTAAATTTACGAAAGTCATAGGAAAAGTCATATCGAATCGCCTCGAAGGACACTTGACTCTGACACCTCAGCCAATCAACGTTTAATTTTATCCTCCCTATGGTAATTCCAAACTCATCAACGTCGTCCGTGCATGAATCTAGCTAGAAAAATATCTAACTTCGCGGTTTTTCTATGTCGAACATCTCCCCCCCCCCCTTCGCTCCTCCTCTGTCAGAAAGTTTTGTAATATGCACTGCAGACATATGCTGTACATTAAACAGAAACGAGAGAAGATATATCCATGAATAACAATATTTTATTCGCGTAAATGTCAACATTTGTTCCAATGGTCTGGCAAAGCCACCTCTCTCACACACTGCCAAACCTTATTTGGCTCCAGATGGCTTCCCAAGCGATCCGGGCAATCTCTCATCATTTATTTTACTGCATATAAGGAAAATGGCCTAATTACCTTGATCAAACGCGTTTCGTTTAATATTTACATGATATGTTTGTATTGCTGATCGAGAAATATTTTCATCCGTGCACAAATACTGCACATCGAACTTTTTGTTCATTTTTTCTATCGTGGAATAACAATTTAGGCGTGGGTACTAAATTATTCATTGTCAGTATTAGTACACCGATTATAAATGTGTTCGTGTATTTTTCTACGAATCGTAGAAAAATGTTAAATAGTTTTGAGGAAATCTTTATTTGAAGGTTTCGATAATATCGATATGTTTCAACAGTGTTTGAATTATTTTACAACCACATTAATGTAAGTATAATATCAGTAGAGGTTTTTTTACACGAGAACGGTTTAATCATACTTATATTACTTCTTATCGGAATGATCGATTTTATAGGTACGTCTTATTCGATATAAGTCCAAACATCACAAACGGATTAAGGTCATATACCGAGGTACGACTGTAACTGCATATTAATAAACATAATTATGATCAAAAACTTAATGTAACGCGTACATAACTTCTTTTTTAATAGATTAGTAAATAAATAAGGATAAACCAACAATCAGCGATAATTTTTGGTTAATAATTTGCTTAAATTTCGAACGCAAAAAATATTTATAAAGTACTCGATGATTTGTCAATTCGTTCTTCCAAACTCGAATTAATTATTCTTTAAGCCACATAGTTTCTTGTATCTATTTTAACGACATCAGTGTATAAGCTGAACTACTGATACCGTCTCACACCAATGAGTTTCAGCACAGCTGTGTAATTGTTACATTTTCGAATGTTTTGTATTAGATTATGTTCTGCACCGTGACAAATTTTTAATGAATTGATATGTTCAAGTGGCGTATTACAACATGTCACATATAATGCCAGTTCACGATATTTTTTCCATAAAATCCCCTGTTTTCTCTGCAGTGAAATTTCAACATACGGATCGTTGATTATTTGCGTCAACCGTACCAGCAAAATTGCAACACGTTGCCAATCCGGTGCCGAGCTTACATCGCCCAGCTCAAGTGTCAAATGCCTTTCCTTACGTCAATGTTTCAACATGTACAACAACTCGTTGTTTATTACGAAATAAGCATAAAAAATTAATATTATGAAATACAGGTTGGCAACTGCATCTCCCAAATATTTCGATACTGCAGTGAAAGTGTTAATATATTCTCGACCAAGGTGATATTGCGCGAAATCACTTAAATTATACAAGAAATGCATCGCACTGTACACACGTGCTATCAGCATACGCGTGCAACGGTGTGCGCTCGATGTTTTTCGAAATGCAGAAATCAGCTTACGACCCTGTATTCACACGTTTGTATTTCGAAAAGATTTAAACATTGCGAACTCGAAATAAATATCAGTGCTAGCGGTGAGATGCACTTTATGATGCATTTCGTTCCGGTATAGAAATGTCTTCCAAGAATCTGCAGGATCCAATAAATTATCCTCAATTGTATATGGATGCTCGTTTAGATTTCTTCAAGGTCCAGTATAGAATTGTCCCACTTTTGAAATCGGGTCCATTAGTGGACATATATAATAATATTCGGGGACCATACTCAGATTTCCTAATTACATCGAGATTTTCCAATATTGCCCCTATTAAAATCCTACAATTATCCCTTTTAAATCCGTACGTTCACCCTAGCACTGCTCGAGTCGAAATTTTCGGGCATACATAGGTCGTGGTCGGCAACTTTCTCGCAGTACTGACAATACTGGTAGTCAGGTGTAGCGTCAGTATCGCATATGGCGGCACGTACAGTTTTATTTAATTAAGTTATTATTCATTTCTGTTTGCATTTATATTAAACTCTGTCAAAAAAAGTAGGTTTAATTATGGAAAGATCTACCGTACAAGTTATTGACAAAGACGCCGGCATTAAGTATATGGTTGATTTTCACTCCTGAAAATTATGAACAAGCAATAACCGATGAGTTAACCTCTTTTTCATCTCTCTAATAACTAAACCAAGTAGTTTCATCCTGCAAATATTTAAAAATTGCAGACACATCGTATGCAAATATGATCCTTAATGAAGTAAAAAGTGGGACTCCAGCCAGTCCCCGAAGAGAATAACAATGATATATTAAATAGATCAAATGGAGAGGAATCGATCGGTAAAATTTTATCATTTCCAAGTCGATAATAGGGGAACAATGACTTTTCTTTTTTTATAAATTCCATTCATGAAAGAAATCTGTAAAATAGTATGATTACTAATTCGCGAAGTACCATATTAATGCTATTTCTGCTAAAATTATAAAATTTCCCATTTTCTTATTTAATTGTCTCTTTATGCCATCAGTATATTATTAATTATTTGATAATAATCGAGGGGCAACTCGAGGTGAAGTACTATTTAATTGTATAAAATACGATATAAATTAAAAAAATATTTCAACCGGTATTCGCTGTTAATAATAATCGCTGTTTTGTGCAGGTAAGAAGGCAAATTATTTATTGCTGATTATGTCATTAGCATGCATATTTTTACATATTTATTGAATTTTCATTATTACGCTATGTATACTTTGTTTGTATTAACCTTGCACCCGGTAGTTGCGTTGAACGCGAACGCGAACATTTTACGCGTTATACCTTCAAAAATATTAATTTTAGAAAAAAAAGTTCAAAATAAAAGTTGTAGAAAATTTGTCACTTTAATAGTTTGATTATTAGCAGTTTATTGTTTAAACAATTATTAAAAGAGATATCAGTCAATAAAAAAGGAAACGTCAAAAAACAAAGAGTAATAGCCATATAAGTCGTAAATGATAAGTGATACAAAAAAATTATTTAACAAAAGAGATAGGAAATTTCATTATCTACAATAAAGGTTATTACCATTGTTGGTTTCAAATGCACGATTGCGGAGATATAGGCCGAAACGGTTTTTCGCAAAATGGCGGCACATGCGCGCGAACCATTTTGGTTTTTTTGTTGTGTATTTACAATCACTACGTCATATTGAACCTATCTACAAAAGAAATGTTATTTATCGTCATTATGACCAAAAGTAACGTGCTCCCTACTTACCTGTACTAAAATGTAATGCCCTACACTATGCTATCTCTACGGCTGGGGTGGGAGTGGGCGGCTTCAACGCTTTTCAGCGCACTCTAATTGGACCAACTTAAAAAATGTATATCTCCTAAACTATTAAAAATATCCTTATTGTATATTTGCAACTTTTGTTTGTAATGATCCCATCTACCTTAGAATAAAGCCCGTTACACCATATGAAATTCACCCTGTATATATATGGAGCATTCCGCGACAAACGGACAAGTTTCAAAAACTATTTTTGATTTTCTCAATTTTTTGATATTTTTTAATACCGATCGAAAAACTTTACGTTGTAAATTTTGAAATTTTTTGTATTACCCTCTCAAACGCTATCGAATTATCAAAAAATCGCTCTTTTTCAGTTTTTTGCTCATAACTTCTTTAATGGTAGGCCAAATTGAATCGTTTTTTTTTGCAAATTTTGGTTTTTGAATGTACTTTAAAAATATATATATAAAAACATTATTTGAGGTGTTTTTGAATGTGATTCATAAGTTTTAAACTTAAACTTTTTTTTTTAAGTGAGTGCATATTTCTATTTTTTTGAGAATTTGTTATTTTAAACTTATATCAATTTAACAAGTATTAAGCCTGGGTAGATCGTAGGCTGCTCATAATTACTATTTTATTTTCGATCTTTGAAAATTTGGAAAAAAAATTGTTTTTTCTTAATAACTATTAAAATCGTTTTTTATAATTACATAATCGTTTTTCAATTACCTATTACGAATAATTTTTTATACTTTTTTGTTGTTAGCGAGCGTCTAAAATTAATAAGAAGTCATTATAAGTATATGTATAAATAATAGTAAGAAAAGTCTTTCTTTGGTTGCGCATTCTTTTAAAAATGTTACATATACGATCATTATTTGAACTAGAATAGTCTTTAGCTCGTATGTTTTCGGTATCTACCGGGATAACTGATTGTGAGTAAAATTGTTGTGTCCCTGTGATTGACTTATCATAAGTCAATCATAGGGATACACAAATTGCCCTCAGCTGAAACATACGAGCTAAACGTTATTCTACTTCAAATAATGATCGTATATATATTGAAATAAATAATATAAATATAAAAGTATATAGTAAGTATAGTGTGATGTCGCGAGTTATTTATTAATTTATTTATTGTGGTTGGGGCTGCCGACTCGGCTACGGAACGCGGTGGTTGAGAAGTAAAACGCGGTAGACACT
>JAPYZT010004041.1:0-12868 GCA_030522965.1 Tryphoninae sp. A BG-2022a | reverse complement strand
CCAAATATACTCATTATCATAAATTTAAAAAATGTAATAAATAAATAAAAAACAGCGCGCCACTATGCCGACACCCTCCATCCCCCACTCCTCCCCCTGTGCACTTCTCCCCCCGCATCCACGGCCGCTCGAGCTCACGGCGATCTCGGCGACCGCGGAGTGGGGGAAAAGGAGTGGGGGTCGCCATAGTGGCCGCTATACTACTCCTCTGTATCCTTTCGATACAAGTGTAGACGAGGACAAAACTATCGACAAAGATAACAACTCTAAGTACATTCCAAGAGCTCAGGGAACTCGTACCGAAGAACTTATTAGACTGTTGAAACTCGATTATCTTAATGAAGAAGAGCGTAAAGAGGTAAACACCCTAGTGGATGAATGCGTTGACCTCTTTCATATCCCCGGAGAACAATTGCGAGCAACGAGCACGCTCACCCATTGCATACTGACCACAGACAATATACCCGTTAATACCCGATAGTACAGACACACACTATCACAGAAAATAGAAGTACAGAAACAAATAGACGACCTGCTGTAATCAAACATTATACGACCTTTCAAGTTCGCCGTACAATTCACCTCTGTGGATTGCACCATAAAAACCAGACTCATCGAAGAAACCGCGTTGGCGTCTCGTAATCGATTTTAGAAAAGTAAACGCGAAAACCATCGGCGATGCATATCCATTGCCATTGATAGCAGATATTTTAGACCAACTAGACGGAGCCAAGTATTTTTCGATATTCGATCTAGCTTCGGAATTCCATCAAATGGAAACGGACCCGGAAGGCAGACAGAAAACGGCTTTCACGACCCCCCACGGTAACTACGAATTCAATAGAATGCCCTTCGGCTTAAAGAACGCACCAGCAACGTTCCAACGGCTAATGGATATGGTCCTACGTGGATTACAGGGGAACGAACTGTTCGTATATCTCGACGATATCGTCATTTACTCTAAATCACTAGAAGAACATGACGTAAAATTCAGACAGTTTGTTGACAGACTGAGAAAAGCCAAGTTGACGCTATATACCAATAAATTCGAATTTCTTAAGACAGAAGTAAAATATCTAGGTCACCTGATATCGGCAGACGGCGTAAAACCGGACCCGAAGAAAATAGAAGAGGTAAAATTTTTTCCGACACCAAAAACGCAAAAGAATATAAAAGAATTTTTAGGTCTCGCGGGGTATTACCGACGTTTCATTACGGATTTTGCGAAAATCGCAAGACCATTATAATAGCATAGACCAAACTAGGCCAAAATAGAGAATTTGAATGGACATCGAAAGAACAAACATCCTTCGAAACTCTGCGCGATATGCTATGTAAAGCACCGATATTGCAATACCCAGATTTCACGAAACCATTTATTGTTCCGGCGGATGCATCAGGTTTCGCGATAGGTGCAGTTTTGTCACAGGGCAACGTCGGCGAGGATCTTCCGGGTGCATATGCATTGAGAGTACTCAATGGCCCAAAAACCCGCGCAACATGATGGTAATATTATTCGCGTTACAGACTTTCAGGCCTTACCTGTATAGCAGACCATTCATACTAGTTACAGACCATAGGCCGACCCAACGTTACGAGTAATGAGATGGACAGAAAGATTAAGGGGGGATCGTCTTTTTTGTTCGCAAAATTCACCACTTTTTGGATTTTTTTTTGTAAAGAAAGTATACAATGGAAAACTCGTGAAACTTGGCATATAGTTTTATCGATCTGTTTACTACGTTGGTGTGCACGATTACAGCCTTCACGTTCATCCTGCAACAAAAACCCAAAAGCATTTTACTTTAGACACATATAGCTATCGTTCGATGAAGGGAAAAAATATTTAAAAAAATGACGATTTCGTGACGTTTTGAACTTGAAGTATCGACTTTTCGAAAAAAATTGATCGTTTTTTTGTTATAAATAAAAAACTATTGAACGTATTGCTTTTTTGCTTCATCAAACGATAAAAGGATATCAGCTGAGCATTCTGTCCAAATTTGAAGGCAATCGGTTGAATAGTTTTTGTTAAATGCGTTTTTCTCGAAACAGCTTTTTCACAACTGGTGTGCACGATTTCTCAAAAACTATACATAAACGCGTACATAAATATTTATTAATTTCCCTATTTTTTGCTTACGCTAAGCGCAGTAGCACAGGATTGGGAAGAGAAGAGTATTTCGTATGGAATTGAATTAAGAATAATTCCAAGAAATTATGTAACAAAATTATAATTACTATTTATTTAACGGTATACAAAAGTTCTGTTGAAATTTAAAGTGATTTCTGTTTGACATTTCGGGCGCGGTTTACAGTAGCTTCCTTACTCGGATATGAAGTTGTTGTTGTTGTATTGTTGTTAAATGGTTGTCGGTTGGTGTCGATTGATGAAATTGTTGTTGTATTTTGATCTGTTGTTGTATGTTGATTTTTTGAAGTGCACTGAATTTACTGACTAACTGTAATAGTGTTTTACAATAAAAGAAGTTATTAATAATCGGAGTCAGAGATAGGAATGAATACGAGAAATAGATATGGAAATACTGATTGCGGAGTCTGTTGACTGGCTGGAGAAGGGTGACTAAAAGTGATTCTCTATTGAAAGACAGCGATGTTGTCTGCAAAGGAGGGAGCAGACCTGGGGTCTAGTTTAGAGGAAGTGAGCGAACGGAAAAGTATAGTGAAACAGGTGAAATTGCGAAATAACAAAAGATGAAGAGACCGGAAGGTTAAGAAAATAAAATAACAACGTTTATTATAATACGATACACTATTCACAAGGTTTACGGACCAGCGTACGAGTCGAGTAATGGCGGCAGCGTCACTTGTGACCGCGTGGCCATTAGAGTTAGTCCTTCTACAAAGCCGTTGTCGTTGTAAGAGAATACATATAGAATTTCTGAACGATCAATTAGCAAAAATAGAAGGATAGCCGGTTCGAAAATAGTCCACAGAACCGCACAGAACTAAATAGAAAGAATAGCCGAAGTCGAATTATATGTAAGAATAAACTTGTTTGAAGCGCGTGTCGAAGATTCGTTTTCAGTAGAAGCCGAACTAGAAGTTAAGTTACAAGGGTGAAGAAAAACTAGTTAGAAGCGCGTGTTGAAGACCGTTCTTTGCAGAAGCCGAACTCGAAGTGAGGATGCCGGACGTCGATCTTGCTCATCGATTCATAAGTGGGGGGAGATCTCGTTACGCGCGAGTATGGCCGAGTCCACATGAGAGTCAAAGGCCGAGACCTGCAGACCTCTTGCATGAACTCCTGACATTACGCACGTTTCTGAACATACTCCCCGCTTTCGACTACTGTGTTGACGAAGAGTCCACTGGAAGAACCGTTAGTTTGAAAGTTGGCCGCTTGAAGGTCGAAGAGGCCATGCGAAGTGTCACGACGGCCTCGTGTGAGACCGTCGGATCCGAGATGAAGTTTGGTCACTCGGGCCAGCGGCCATCGTGAAGGTCGAAGTCTCTCATCCGTGATTAGCACCAGAGAACCGACTTGAATCTCGTGCGAAGGGTGGTGCCATTTGGAAGTTGATAGGCTTCGTTGAAGATATTCCGAAGACCATCGTTCCCAGAAGTGCTGAAGTGTCGCTTGAAGTTGCCACCGTGTAAGGCGTGAAGCCGGGGCGAGAAGTGAGGCATGGTTCCGGCACGGTGGTTAATACCTCTCCAACGATGAAATGACTCAGCGTGAGGGGAGCTACGTCCTCAGGGTCGTCAGACAAAGGAAAAAGTGACCTTGATTTTAGGATTGCCTCCACGTGCGTAAGAAGGGTCGTAAATTCTTCATACGTGAATGAAATATCTCCGATTATCCAGCGAAGGTGGTATTTCGCGGATTTTGCAGCAGCCTCCCCAGCAGCGGATTTCCAGCAGCCAGAGGGTTGAAGGACCACTTAGTCCCAAGGTTGGTCAGAGAGATGATTGTAGAGTTCATCTCCGCGGAGCCACCCTTGAATAGCTCTCGAAGCGCCACATCTGCCCCAATGAAGTTCGTCCCACAGTCACTATAGAGGGTGTGGCAGATGCCTCGTCTCTCTGAAAACCGCCGATATACTGCTATGAAGGCTTCCGAAGTATAATCCGTGACGAGTTCCAGATGGACCGCT
Organism: Tryphoninae sp. A BG-2022a; assembly: GCA_030522965.1. NCBI lineage: Eukaryota > Metazoa > Arthropoda > Insecta > Hymenoptera > Ichneumonidae > Tryphoninae sp. A BG-2022a. The sequence continues at coordinate 8,750 of JAPYZT010004041.1, read as the reverse complement.
GATGTTGAAAACAGACGAAAACTGCGAAGTATGTCTTGTAAGTTTTTGCTTGTCGTCCACGCCAAGCCTTGATGATGAAGGGTCCAGCGTAATCAAGACTTGTGTGGAAAAAGGGTCTCGAAGGGGTGACGTGTGCAGACGGAAGTTGGCCCATAAGCTTTTGCGCTTGAAGTCCGCGGTGTCTCGCACACGCCGTGCAGCGAAGAATGAATGATCGTACTGATGCAAGACCTCCAGGTATCCAGTACGAGCGTCGAAGGAAGGCAAACGTGGTTTGCGTGCCTCCGTGAAGAGTGTGGAAGTGACCATCCGAGATAACTAAGGAAGTGAGCCGCGAAACTCGAGGCAAAATCAGTGGATGTTTCGCCTCTGGCTGGAGAAGTGAATGCTTCAGCCGTCCTCCGACACGAAGAGTCCCTTGGTTGTCGATGAAGGGTATGAGGGCGGTTAAAGGATTCCTTTTACGAAGTGTCGATCCGGCTGCAAGAAGTTTCAGTCCTGTGGCGAAGTATGCTCGTCGTGTATGTCGAATCCAAAATCCTTTTGCCTCATCCAAGTCTCCAGGTGTTAACGGAAGAGACGGTGAAGAGATTGAATGTCGCTTGAAGTGAGCGATCGATCGTTGACACACTGCTATGACCCTGGGCAATCGGGTTAATGAAGAGTATCTCTCAAGGAGATCCCAGGTGTTTAGACACCGTTCTGAAGTGGCAATGAAGGCAAACCCGCGGCGTTGCTCAAGGTCACTTGCTGGCGGGACTTCAGCAGACGAAGCCGGCCACGACTGAGGAGGAAGTAGAAGCCAAGGTGGCCCGTGCCACCATAGAAGGTGTCTGGACAACTGCCGGGACGTAAGCCCGCGTAAAGCACAATCTGCCGGATTTTCCTTGCCCGCAATAAACCGCCATCTTGCGAGCGAAGTAAGCTCTTGTATAGAAGTTACCCGGTTCCGTACGAACCGGGTAACTGAAGAAGTGTCCAGAGAAAGGTCGGAGCATCTCCGAGGTTAAGCGTTCTCTGAACATACGCCAGAAGTCGTGCCAGTAGAAGAGCGGCATTCAATTCGGGTCGGGGAATTGACAGTCGTTTCAATGGTGCGACTCTCGTTTTCGAAGAAATTAACGTGACTGTGGTGGAGCCGTCTGAAGAAGTCGAACGAAGGTAAACGACTGCTGACATGGCCAATTGTGAAGCGTCTGAGAGCCCATGAAGTTCAATCGTATGCGAAGAAGTCAGTTGAAGCCATCTCGGAAGACTAATGAGCGAAAGATCGCTCAGGCTATCTCGGAAGCGTTGCCATTTTTCTTGAAGACGAAGTGGAAGTTGATCATCCCAGTGAAGTTGGGCCATCCTTAGTTGCTGTAAGAAGACTTTCGCTGTGATGATGACGGGTGTGACAAATTCTAAAGGATCGAAGAGAGAAGCGATCTCCGATGAAATAGTTCTCTTCGTCATCTCAGCGTTGAAGGAAGTCTGAAGCTTGAACCGGAAGGTGTCCTCGATGGGATTCCAAACGAGGCCAAGAAGTTTTACAGTAGGATCCTCCGACTGTATCACGATTGCGTCCAAGTGGGATGTTGAAGAAACGTATCGAAGCACTTCTTTAGAATTGGCTGTCCATTTTTGAAGTTGAAAGCATCCGCGCTCACAAATTCCTTGAAGTTGGACTGCTGTGGATTAAAGTTCCTCTATCGTATCTGCACCGCCGAAGATGTCGTCCAAAGATCTTCCCTTCGTTAAGGGAGAAGTGGCCAGTGGAAAGTCGTGTCCCTCATCCTCGACCAGTTGAAGCATGACACGGACGGCGAGGAAGGGCACACAACTCAAGCAATAGGTGACGGTGGTTAGTTGGTACGGGACGATTCGCTTTGTTAAGTCAACCCATAAGATTTGTTGAAGAGGCCAATCGTCAGGGTGAACCGCAATTTGACGAAACATTTTTGTAATGTCCGTCGCGAAGATGAAGCGATACCGCCTGATTCATAACAGTACGTCCGAAGTGTTCTGTTGAAGTTTAGCTCCAGTGGGAATAAGGTCATTTATAGACGTTCGGGTTGCCGTCTTGAAGACGACTCGAAGTTTCGTCGACGTACTGTAAGCAGGGGCTACGAACTCCAACTTCCGATGAGGCTACTCGTTTGAGCGAGTTCCTCGATATTCACGTACCCTCAGTCGACGCTGAATCGGCGGTGACCTCCCTCGTCTCACACGAGATAGAAATAGGAGACAGTCCACTGATCAAGCTACGACCATATCCCGTAACGTCGATTATTCGCGACATTATGTGGACCGAGGTCGACAAGATGCTCGCGACGGACGTTATCGAGCCAAGAAACCAATCGGCAAATACCGGTTTTGTTTAGATTACCGCAAAGTTAACGCCGTCACGAAGAAGGATGCTTACCCCATCCCGAACATGATGGGCATACTCGATGAGTTGAGACAGGTTAACTACATCTCAACTCTCGATTTGAGCCAAGCCTATTGGCAGGACCCGATGGCACCCGCCTCGCGGGAAGTCACGGCTTTCGTAGTGCCAGGACGGCGTCTCTTCCAATTTAAGAGGATGCCCTACGGCCTCACAAATGCTCCCGCAACATTCCAACGAATGATGGACGGTCTTATCGGCGCGGAGATGTACCCTCACGTCTTCGTGTATCTCGATGATATCATTATCATCTCTCGAACCTTCGAAGAACACCTGACGTGGCTTCGAAGAGTGCTCGAAAAGATCTCTAAGGCTGGATTGGCGCTCAATCGAGAGAAAAGCAAGTTTTGTCGCTCACAAGTCCGCTACCTCGGATTCCTCGTCAACAGCCAAGGTCTCGAAGTCGACCCAGAAAAGACAGCTCCCGTATTAACTTTTCCAGCGCCGAAGAATATTCGGCAGTTACGTCGCTTCTTAGGCATGGCGTCGTGGTATCGCCGGTTCATCCCCGAGTTTGCAACCGTCGCTGAACCACTGACCCGACTCACGAAGAAAAGTACCGCTTGGAGTTGGGAGGCAGCGCAGCAAGAAGCCCTCGACGCGCTGAAGCTGCGGTTGACGAGTGTACCGACGCTCGCCTGCCCCGACTTCTTGTTACCGTTTACCCTCCAGATCGACGTCAGTGGTGTTGGCCTCGGAGCGGTGCTAACGCAAGTTATCGATGGTCACGATAGGGTTATCGCTTAATCGAGCCGCGACTTGGCAGAGCCCAAGAAGAAATACTCGGTGACTGAGCAGGAGTGCCTCGCCGTGCTATGGTCCATCCGAAAGTTCCGCTGTTACCTGGAAGGGTACGCGTTCACGGTGGTTACCGATCACAGTAGCCTCCGGTGGCTCCATAACTTGAAGAATCCCACCGGCCGACTCGCGCGGTGGGCTCTCGAGCTAATGGATTACGACGTCGTGATCGTTCACCGGAAAGGAGCGCTGCATCACGTTCCCGACGCGCTTTCGCGAATCCCGGAGGGACACCCAGAGGCAGTAACCTGCCTCCAGAAGACCCAAGATGCCTGGTAGTGCTGCAAGATCCGCGACGTTACCCACGGCCCGACAGATTTCCCGACTGGAAGGTCGTCGAGGAAAAATTATATTTCCACCGACCTTCCGGGTTCGAGAAAGCAGAAATGGAGGATCTCGATGCGTGGAAGCTGGTGCTTCCTCGCGAATCTCGCCCAATCGCCCTCCAGGAGTGCCACGTGCTCGCCCAAGCCGGCCACCTGGGAGTAGAAAAGACGTACCGACGCCTGGCGAATACGTACTACTGGCCGAACCTATTCAAGGACGCGGTCACGTATGTACGCCAATGCGATACCTGCCAGCGCTGTAAGGTGGAACAGCGAGCTCCCGCCGGCCTCATGGGCCACCGAGTTATCGAGGAACCATGGATGATGGTAGCCACCGACATCATGGGTCCAGTTACATCGAGCTCGTGCGGCCACGCCTACGTACTCGTAGCGCAGGACCTCTACACGAAGTGGATTAAGGTCCAGCCGCTGAGGAAGACGAACGGCAAGACGATCGCCAAAGCTCTCGATGAACTTGTGGTTACCCGATGGGGTGCAGCCCGGGTACTCCACACAGATAATGGTACGGCGTTCGTTATCCGCATCATCCGACAGTTTATCGAACGCGTGGGGATGCGGCATAGCACTACTCCGCCATACCATCCTCAGGCTAACCCTACCGAACGGGTCAATCGCGTGGTCAAAACCATGATCCGCGCTTTCCTGGGTAACAACCACCGGAAATGGGTCCAGTATGTTCACGAGTTCCGGTTCGCCTATAACACGGCGTACTACAGCTCTCTCCAGGCGACGCCGGCCTTTTCGAATTTTGGTCGCGAACCGCCGGCTGCTCCCTCTCTTCGGCGAAGGACCAAAGGCGCTCTCGAGATAACTCCATGGCCAGTGGAGGATTGGCTATAGAGGATGGCTCGCCTCGACACACTGAAGAAGGCCTTCAGTCACGCTCTCGACGAAGCGGTCCATCGGCAAGCCTGCCTATATAACCGCCACCACAGAGATCAGAAATTCGCGGTTGGTGAGTTGGTACTGCGCCGGACGCACCGGCTATGGTCCGCTGCGAGACACATCACGGCGGTCCTATTAACCCCCTTCGAGGGGCCGTACGTGATCACCAAGCAGCTATCTCGAGTAGTTTTTGAACTATCCGATCTCGACGGGCGATCCGTAGGCAAGACTTCGGTCAAGGACCTGAAGCCCTACGAAACCCCGTAATACCTAAAAAGGTCTTAATCCGCAGCTCTCGAAAAACACGGCCGAAATGCCGAGCTCTTGTAAAATCGGGCCTAACAGCCCGTGCTCCCGATCCTCCCCGGTCAAGCCCGGGTAGAGGTCGTATACCGAGAGTTTTCAGCGCAGATTTTCTTCCGCCCTTTGGGCGAACTCTAGATTCTCGAAGATACGGATGGATCCGCCAATAACAGCGAACATCCACGGATCACGGTCGCCGCCTAACAAGGATAAAAGGGGAGAGGTATGGTCGAGCATTGGTAAGTCCCACACTCCCCCAAGGGCTCTGTATATTAATGTTGTGTCGTACGAGTGAAATTCTCATTTCAGGAATTCGTACCGGTCTCGTCCCTATAGGTCGCGTTTAATTAGCCTATCCGAAACCCACCCTAAGGCGTGAGGAGTTGTGACGTGATCTTCCCGATGTAGGGAAAGTCACAGTCCCAAGGCCGTTATCGGGTTGCCCTCGCCGTACAACCCAACGATCGCACGCGCTACCGATTCTGTTTTTTTTTTGGTACTGCCGTGATAGAGATTTTGGAAGATGACAGTATTGTCAATGAGATAGTTTAGGGAGGAACGGCACGGCGTTTGACCCTAACGAGGAGAAGAGTGCTCGACGTAAAGAGTTACCCGTCAGGAGAGAACGGCCGGCGAGTACGCACGAGAAATTAATGCAGGTCCGGCTGCATTACCGGCGACCCGCTGTTAGGTGCATCGCGCATATGGGAAGCGGAGGTTTTAGGATTGCAAGCGGGAGCGGGAACCTCTCGTGCCGCCGATGTAGGTGCTCCCCGGTGCACGATGATCATGGGGATACCATTTTCGGCGTACTCGCAAGATCTCGAGTAACGTCGATAATTACGATTTCGTTAAGGTAAGTATTGTGTCGAGCGAGAGGGCAGTAGCTCTCGGTGATAGATTCCATATTTCGACTGATCGAAATATGATTGACTGAAAGTCAGTAGTTACCATATCGCGCTCGAAACCAGAGGTGTCTCGCGAAGCATCGTAGAGAGAGCGAGGTGTCTCTATCTCGCATACGCGCCGTGCCTATGCTGCGTTCTCTCTCTACGTACGCGCTCTAGTCATGTCTCGCTCTCGCTTACGTGTCGGACGTAAGTCGCGCTCTCTCCCTCTAAGTACTCGCTCGAGAGTCGTTGTTCGTCTCGCGCCGAGGTGAGAGGTATAAGTTCTCGTACGCGATATAGGGAGTTCCGTGTCGACCCGGTTCCCTATAGATGAAATAAATTCGCGTTTTCTCGATCGCTCTCGTCAAATAATTCGTTCTCGCAATATAAAAATTAGCTCATCGATTGCGGTGGTTGCAATTATGCTCTCGTGATTATTATTGATGTTTAGTTTTGTGCTGACGATTTCGCACTTAGGAGTTTTCGGAAGTGGATTGGAACGATTTACACGTTATATCGTTAAACGTTTCCGAACGAGGCTTCGCCTCTCGGAAAGGTTTAACGATATTTGGTACCATCTCGGAGTGACTTACCCCGACCCTCTCTACCATAATCGACAACCTGAGCGGCCGAGCGTTTCTGGTTCGTCGATCTCGCTGGCGCATCTAGGTGGACCGGATTGTCACCTCCGGTGAAACAAAAGTGACCCGATCCACGCAGGTTGTGCCGGTTGTCGATACCGGCGAAATAAAAATCGGCTGACGCCCTGCCGGCAAAATTGCGGGTGCGGCAGCGAGAGAGAGTCGACCGAAGGTGACGATGGCGGAAGGATTCCGGCAATCCGTCACAATATATATATATATTGTGACGAGCTCTTGTGCTGTAAAAATTTCGCTCAAATACCGCGAAGAGCTACCAGTACAAAATCTATGATGACACCCAAAATTTTCTTATTTTCCCTTCCTTTACGTAGTTCTCGCTCGTTAGGCGCCAGGTGCTTGTACCTCCCCCTTAGCGCCAAGGGTATCGTCTTTTTCTAATATTTATTTTCACTCACTACTCGACTAGCTGATGGAAATAGTAGGATTCGAAGGGCATAGGATCATCTATACAATTCTAAATAAATAACAAACTCCGTGTGAGCATCGGTACGGTCTACTAAGTTATAATAATTCTATTTATTTAACTCTAAATTACACAATTCTCGCCATACAATGATTAGTTCGCAATTCACACACGCTCTCGCATTCTTACACCGATTGATCACGCCAGCCCCCGGAGACGCCGGAGGGCACAGCCTAAATTTGAGTGGGCGAGGGGGCAGGAATGAGACGCACTCTACTGCCTCGCGTAATAGAAGAAGAAGTGCATCACCTGCGTCTACCTTATTCAGTTTTTCGCTCGCTGTCGCACAGCGTTCCGTCTTCTCGTCTCGCTCTCTCTGTCGCTTTCCTTCTTCCTTTCTCGCTCGCACTCGTTCTCGTCCCGTCGTCCTTGGTCTCGCTCGTTCTCTCGCTCACGCTCGTTCGCTTTGTCCTTCTCCTCTCGCCACACTCTCTACTGTCCACTACTCTCTTACTCAACAATTCACTATTCGCTTTTTCCGACAACCTAATTCCAATTCTTCGACGATCTCCTTCTAACACTGCACCCAAAGACTAACTATCTCTCCTCTCCAAAATTTGACTTAATTGTTCCGTTTCCAAAGACTAACTATCTGCCTCGAGATCCAATTTCTCACTAAAATCTAATTCGCATTCACCGGCCGGCTTCGTCGTGCTCTCTCGGGGGAGAGAAGGAGGAAGGTCCACCCAACGATCGACGATCGACCATCGGCACCGCCATCTCTCTCGCTCCGTCGTCGGCCGTCGTCTCTCTCCGTCGTCTCTCCCTCGTTCGTCAACATCAACGCTGGCCGCATTCCTGGAAATTTCGAATACTCGCCGACAGTGCCCGTTTTATCGTACACTTTGTTTTCACCACGGGTGCGAGACAGCGCGACGCTGCTGTTTGCTCTCTATCTAATATTCTCTTAATTTTCTTTTTCGACGCGACTGCGAGGCCAATAATGCCTCGTCACAATATATATATATTCATTTCTTCATTTATTTAGTCATTTATATATAAAATACATGTTTGTTCTCAAGGGTAGCCCGGAAAAATGGGGTTTCTAGTCCTAAATTATAGGAAAAAATACTAAGGTCCACTCGCTTGCACCTTTGTCTATACAGGCTCAAAATTTCAGCTCGATCGGTTGCTCATAGCGGGCGTAAGGTTTGCTTGAATTGTAGCTTCGCGTCTCTCGACGAGAGCGGCCGTTGGAATCGGCATGTACTCTTACACGCCTACCCATAGCCGCATCGCGCGCTGGCTGTCTATGTTATGGCAACGTCAATGCAACTAGCGTGAATATTCATTGTACACACACACGCATGCGCACGCATGCACATATATATTCATATTCCTGATAGTTCCATTACAGTTGCAGGCAACTAGCGGTTCGAAAACACCAGCTGCACTTACTTCGACACTGAGCGGTTTTGAGAGTACCTAGAGAATTATGGCAACAATTTTGGGGAAAAAATACCAACATACACTGTTGCTGTCATGCTCTGTGTATTTTCAATTTTTAATCGGTTGTTTACTGCTTGCTGGACTACTGATCCAAATTTCGAAGCATACATTGCCCGTAACACTTATATATAAATAAATATACGATGAATATTTCCGATAGTTGTATTGACATTATCATAGCTCTTGAATAGACAGCTAACGTTGCATTCGGGGAGGAAATGAATGAGTATCGCGGGGCCGTCGGTTCCCGAGCAGACACGCGAGTCTTACCGATACGCGCCTGACGTTGGCCTAATATGTAGCGTTCGCTGTCGTAGCTTTTATATATATATATATATAAGCTACGACAGCGAACGTCACAATATATATATATATATATATATATATATATATTGTGACGCCATGCACCCCATGGGTCACAGCCTTCCCTGCAGCCGGCTCGTGCAGAGGAGCCGTCCCACACCTGCAACAAAGAGGAAAGATAAGTATGCGAAACAAATTACTTAAAGTATAAAAACCTGTGCG